>JAECUM010066307.1:0-22225 GCA_016617855.1 Megalonaias nervosa | reverse complement strand
GTGTGTGTGCGTGCGTGCCTTTTTGTTAGGTACTGAATGAGAAGTTTGAGAACCAGCACCCAGAAGATAATGCATGTGAGAGAACTGAAGACAGTAGATGGTGTAACATATCCTGTGGTGTATTTTGATGTCACGGTGAATTTTCCTTTAATTCCCTGTTTACATGGTTTGTATAGCTTCATAGTTGATATGGATTCCTAAGGCCTCACAAATTATATCAGCAATTAAGTTATGTACTTTTATTATTGTGGTAAAACTACAATGTATTGATAATGTGTCAAACTTTATGATCAACCCTTAGTTGTAAAAGTAAGCCAAAAGGTTTAGTGCATTTGTCAACTATTGTTCAGACATGCAAAAGACTTCATGTGTGACTTCTATATCTACTGCAAAGGCATGAAATATTTTTCATACTCTTATTACAGGGACTAGATACACCATCATGCAGTATTGATGTTCAATATCAGACTGATAGGATACTTAAGCAAAAACAAACAGGCAAACAAAACATATAACATTGTATTAACTAAGCTCAGTATGATTATGTAAGCGTTTGACTCGACTGACCAAGCATTTGTGAACTTGTTATTATTTACCAATGATGCACTTTAATTGATACACATATTCATGAAAAATCCTCATCTGTGTGAAAACCACAATGATCACTACACGTCTAAAATTTCACCTACGACACAGGCTGTGAAGTAAATGTCCAGCAAGTAAAGAGAAGGAGCAAAGGCATTGCAAACTTTCATGTACTTGTCAGCATTCATGCATGACACTCATGCAAGAAAATGAGCTTATTTTTTCAATGTTTCTTATGCATAAGTCCATTTTTAAAATGTTGGTAAACACATTTAAGCTATGTACAGGTGATGTCACATTTCAAGAAATAGAAGTAATGTTAATTTTGCTCAACACATGTTTTGTTCTCTTTTCTTCAGAACAATGAAGTAAAGAGTAGTTATGACATGGAGGAAGAGGGACTTTCTAGAGCCATAAAAAAAACTGCAGAACCACAGTGTGGAGGTGGACACTATTATTACAGACAGGCATGTTCAGAACAGAAATGGATCATAGAGAATATGAGAGCCACACACTATTATGATGTGTGACATGTAGCCAAGTGTATGTAGATATTGCAGTTTTAGTACCCTGAATGATACCATTTGATAAAACTCGTATACAAGCACATATAGTAATATAACAGTTGTATGTTAAGTGTTATATTAAGGTTGGACAGTGAACATATCACTAGGAATACAGCCCTCCCCCCCCTTAATATTTATGACTCCTCCTTCCCACCCCCGTACATACTCACACAGAAGGAAGAAATTAACTAAACAAAGCAACTTGAACTTGAAAGATTTTAATCAAAACAAAGCTAACACAGTCTTTTTTGTAGCACATATTCCATATCATATATCGCAAAAAAATTATTATTATTCAATCATTCATTAAATTATGATTTATATATATATATGTTAAAAGGAATACTATTTAAGTCTTGTTTCCAATTCCATCAATTCGCTTTGGTAAATTGTCAGTGTGAATATAGGCATTGGATGACATTTTTCAGTTTCTTGAATTACTGGGGTAACAATTTTATTTTCAGACTGTGTTGAAGAATTGATGGCAGTACTGGAGGAATATGTTTTTAATGTCATAGTATAGAATCTGTTCAAGAAATTAAAAGAATTTTTCATGAGAATTTCCAAGATAATGGACCAATGATTTTAGCAGGATCTATTATCAAAATGAAAGGTTTGGGTGAAAATTCCACACTCAAGTAAAGTGATAGTACTGATACATTTTGTCAATAATGGAGGGATTTTATGAAAAGGAATTTTAAGCATAATTTTCACATGTGTATAAAACAATCACTTGTCCCAAAATTGACCCTGATAGTGGCACCATAACTACTGTAAGAATATTTTGCCTACAAGTGTTCATGTACTCGGACAGGATTTCCTTGCAATTTCCACATTGCTGTCTTAAGTGTTTAACTTTTAACACCCCTAGTTACTGATGAACCAAGCCCACAGGAAAATCTGCTCTGAAGACGTCAAAGTTTCGCCCAAATTCGCACCCTTCTCTTTCCATTATGAAATTGAAATAACATTGACGAAAGAATAACAATAATTGCCATAATGATAATAGTAATTACCAGAATGAATAACCCAATCTCTGCTCAGCCTCATTATGCCCTATGTTCTCTTTAGGGTCCTTGTCAACGTTCTTGTCTCGTTCGGGCTTAAATTGGTACTGTCTAACCTCAACGAGCAGAATGTTCTTAAGAGTCATTACGTTCGCCATCTTCTAGGAGTTCGCCTTCCTCACACGACGAAAATGAGCATGACAAATTTGCCGTAAGTTCACTAGAATCATCACTAGATTTAGCCATCATCACCACATGCGCTAAACTTGAGGGACTTCCCGACAGTACGTCACTTCCGGAAATCTTATTATCACCGGAAGTATACAAATATTTCAGGAGCGTTTTCCGTAAAACATCGATAAATGCACACATTATCTTCATTTTCTTCTCTGTGAGTTAAAAATGCATATTTAATGCACATTTCTGAGTTATTTAGCGAAAATTGAATATTTTGATATATAGTGTGTATTACACTCTAGTAGACCTTTAAGAGGTTAATGTTAGGACTGTTCGGCCTGGTGTCAGGATAATGTGACTGGGTGGGACATCATGCTACATGTCTGCGGCATGATGCCCCAGTGTTACACATCACCATAAACTGTCAGACAGCAGACATCGTAGCGATATCACTGAAAATTTTTTAAAACTACGTTAAAAATCCAAATCACACACACACACACACACACACACACACACGCACACACACACACACACACTCCAGGGATGTCTCTACATCTAGCACACTTTTTAACATTTTTCGCATTCACAAATTCTAATACTTGTTTCTCAAATATGTTCAACGTCATTTCTACACACGAGGTAGAATAACTTCGCCTTTTAAGTTTATATTCAAATTATCTACAGCAAAGCACGATCGGTTCTCACCTTTGGTAGCCAATGTCGAACTACTGGGAGATGAATCTTAGTTCTACCAAACACCTGCACATTCATCGATCCTATACGTAACGGTGCTTCGGATTGCTCGGAAAGATGTGGACTACTGCTGGTGGGACCATCGTTAAAAAGAAACGCTGTGACACCACCCAGAAACAGAAAGAAGGCACACGGCCAGCTAATGATTCGCATGGTAACTCTACTAGCAGACAGCCACGTGAGCTTTCTAAGGCAAATAATCACAATTCGTATCACGAGGTTATCTAATCTACGGCACTCCTGCATTAATTATCATCCCGTAATGCACAAATTAATTTCAGCTATACGTTCTTAATATATTGAACTATATATAGATGAATTTCAGTATTTAAAAACAAAATTTAAATGAGTAAAAAACTAATTCCGAAAGTTTGGAACTTTTATCTCGCCTATAGAGAAAATATTAAATTTTTTAAATGTGGTACGCGTGTAATACCAAGGAGTATATATTTATACCTGTATATATCTACATTCCGTGATATGAAGATAAGGGAATGTCACGAAATAAAGTGTAAGGACTTACAAGCAAGGAGTGGTTATTACGTACAGAATGCATAGTCGCTAAGGAGTTATTAGGTTCTACGTACACCATCCATTGGCTCTTTCTGACGAAATGTGCCATTTATATTTTTAATGCATTACTTGTTTCTTTCTTCTTTACTAGAAGATACCAAATTATCATATTTGATGCGATAAACTACAAGATTACTATATTTGATGCTATAAAATACCAAAGAACCATATTTGTTTCGATAAAACATACGATTATTTCTTACGTTAATCACTTTCAGACAAACGAAGCAGTCTAATTATTAACTAATCAATATATTGCCTTAACGAATTTAATTAATAATTAATATGCAGTGCCTTTCGATTAAAATGCAATCAGGGTTAAATATTCAAGTCCAAAACAGGATTATTGGCAAAAGGATTTGAACCGACATTTCAACTTAGTCGAATGATGGACAACCTTAGAATACCCCGATAACAAATATTCTGTAATTTTATTTTACATGCAAATCTGTTTCACAAATACTTCTGTTTTAATAGAGGTCTGGAATTTTAACATTTTCACGATATACATTGCTGTTGCAGTTATATAAATCCATTGTACGGTCATCAATTTTTAACTTTTTGTGGAGTCTTTCTTATTTATCTCGATTAAACGCCAGAGACACACCACAGCAGTTGACCAGTGTTGATCTGGTCATTTTAATCTAGTATGCATGATTGTACCACATTAGGAAATCACTTGTAGAAAATTCTACTTATAGTTTAAGCTTTTTGTAGTTAAATCGTTTAACTACAGAGTTAAATTTGATTGGACTGTCGTTAGCAGGGAAATATTGAAAGCATGATATATTGGGACTCAAGCTAGAACCTATACTTTGGAGACATAAAGCGTTATACTGTCTTATATCAGGAAAAATAAAAATTACACTTAAGGAGCGAATATTGTGTCGTAATTATATCATGAATATTTCGAGCCTATGCAAACAGGCAATAACTCTTTAATATAATTAAATTTCTATTTTTATATTGACAATGTGTGTGTGTGTGTGTGTGTGTGTGTGTGTGTGTGTGTGTGTGTGTTGTTCCATCTAG
Source organism: Megalonaias nervosa (assembly GCA_016617855.1). Classification (NCBI taxonomy): domain Eukaryota; kingdom Metazoa; phylum Mollusca; class Bivalvia; order Unionida; family Unionidae; genus Megalonaias; species Megalonaias nervosa. Next base: position 17,529 of record JAECUM010066307.1, on the reverse strand, counting down.
ATGCTTAAACTAAGCAACAAGACAAGGTAAAAGCCAACAGGCATTAAATGTCCAAAATATAAATTTATTTCCTTAAATATAAAATCAAACAAAGTGGAAGAATTAAAAATAACTTACTGTGTTTGAATTCCTATAATATTATCCTAAATTGTACTATAAATTTCACATTAAACCGGAAACTATCCAAAGGTATTACAAATGAAGGTTCTAATGTGATTATGTGCTATGCTAGCACCACCGAAGAATCACAGTTCTAATAATACCGAAGCTTTTACTTCAAAGAAAATTCCATGAAAGTAGAATATCACTAAATTCCTTGAATGTTTTACTTAATCCGACAGAATTATTTAAATGTTCAAGTCCTTGAATAATTTCACATATTCCGACAGAATTATTTAAATGTTCAAGTCCTTCAATAATTTCACTTAATCCTCAAGGTACTGACTGTTTCAGAATAACTGTTTTTCCGCTCTGCAAATCCAAAGAACAAATTATAAATAAATCATGATTTCTTCTCTGCCTTACAAACCTGAAGAATCCTAATATGGCGCTTTTACTCTCTTCTCTAGCCTCTATTAGTGCATTAAATCAACACAACTTAAATCACAGAAAACATTCTAATATTTAAATCATTATATTCTGAAATACTTACCAGTCATGCATGGTCTGACCTTCTCTAATTGTACAAAATGCACTCCTAGTATCACGTGATGTTTATATATATATATATATATATATATATATATATATATATATATATATATATATATATATATATATATATACTAATTTAGATAAGAATCTTAAGACAATAGGTATCCAGGTCAACATTAAGAACGGAAGGGCGGAGTCAGCATCGTCCCAAACAAGGATGTTTCCGTAGAGTAAATTTTCTTTTACAATTAGATGGTTAAAACTATGTCCCAGAAATGCTTAAATTGTAGAAGCTTCTCGGGATCTTCACCCCCGGGGTTACCACTAGGGTTTCTATTACATAGACTTATTTAATAATTCCATCTCAGTCTCTACTAACCCACTCACCTCAAGAAAAACGATTTTGTTCTATCCTCCTTTAGTAGTAAATGGTTTTGGTCATTAAATTTATAACTTTGTTCAAAGAAAGAAAGAAACTAATACTGCTTTATCTTTCATAAGGATTTTGTCTGATTTCCTGGAAGAAGGCAGGTCGCCAAATTAATGATGTAGACTGACTGACCTGAATGTACGTTTGGTTCGAGGCAAGAATTAACGTCTGTAAATTTTCACGTCTTAGAATTCGATGGAACAGCTTTCACGCTTTTCATTTCGAAACTGTGAGGCTGCATGATCTTGTGGCAATTTCACGTGCTATTTATACAATTATCTTAAATTTTTGTGTTTAAACTTGCTTTTCTTCGATGGTGCTTTCGGGTTAACAATCTATCTTATATTTCTATAAATGAAAGAAGAAATCTCAAATGCCAAAAGCAAGAATACTGTGTATGCTGGCGGATTGAATTTATCTATTATATTTATTTTTTTCTAACTTAACTTCCTTGGTGCCCCATGTAATCAAGAGATCTAAAGCGCTCACCTTTACCGATCATTGCCATCTCACCTCTTTCCGAATGGGCTCGCGTCTCGGGCTCGGCCAGTGTAGGTATTTAGAAAGCTTGCCAGTGGCTTCCCGTGAGTCGGTTCTTACTGGAGTTTTCCAGGGCTCTTCCTCCACCAGTTATACTGGCTGCCATGTATATCCTATCATGCGCTGAAAAAGGGCGTTAAACCCCGAACAACAGCAACAACTAACCTGCTTCCCCCTTTCATCAATTACTATTCCTGCCATGTTACAATTCTTTTCATGGGAGCTAGAGTCCTCTTCATTAAGATTTATAATTCTGAAGTTGTAAATCAAGTTGTAGCGTGTTTACTGTACTATTGATCTCCAACATTACCTATCCGTGAGAAACAATGTTTCAAATTTCGGAGAAGAGCGTGTTTTCTTTCTTAAATCAATATTATCTGTTTACCGTGTAAAGTTAAAACATATTCAGTGTCCATACAGACAGAGAAGAAAAAAACGCCAACAAAAGAAAAGAGCAAACAAAAGTGAAACATAGCCCTTCAAAGACAAATTAGTTAACTGACCCGACATTTCAAGTAATTCATGAAGTGTAGCCATGTCAGTTCGAGTAATTTTTCGGCCACTGAAATATCAAACGAACTATCTTTATGAACATTGTAAGGCCCGTGTTTATCTTATGTTTCCCGTAGTCTTCTCTGAACATTGTAAGACCCGTGTTTATCTTAGGTGACACTCTACAGTTTCGTATTTTGCATAGGTTAGAATTTTAAAGAAAAAGAATTTCCCCAGGTTTCCTCACTGGTTATACTGGCTATTTAAAAAAGACCTTGTATATCTTAGGTATTTTTCAAAGAACCTTTAATTCCCGTTATTTTGGTGTATGATTGATGGGTGTAATATGGGTTATAGAGTATACAGCTTGGCCTTACTCCAGATGTGTACCTTTCAAAAAAGCGCTAGCTCCACTTGGTCATTTTCACTGCCTGAATTTCAGAGGTAAATTGTAAAAAAAAGAGCCGATAACTTTTTTTACGTTTTATATATTTGGTAATTTATTCATTGCACTTTTAGAAGCTGGTATTGTCTAGTCTGGCAAAATTCATTTTCCCTATTTTAATAGCTGCTAAGGATAGTATACTTCAGACAAATTCAGGCTGATTTTTGGAGCACAAGGGAGCAGTTATTTTAGTTAGCAGTGTGCTAAGATCATTTACAATTTCCAAAAGTACAATATCCAAAGAAAAGTCAGCCACATTACATCAAAGTAGTATAGAGGTATGCCAACATTCTCTCCACTGTGCATGTTTTAGATGCAATCAACTTCACCTTTCATACGTCACTCTCTCAAAAGTACATAATAACTGGTGAGCGCCCCCTTATGTTTTCTGTAGTCCTCTGTGAACATGGTAAGACCCGTGTTTATCTTATGTTTCAAGTAGTCTTCTGTCAACATGGTAAGACCCGTGTTTATTTGTTTATCTTATGTTTCCCGTAGTCTTCTGTTAGCATGGTGTTTATATTTCCCGTAGTCTTTTGTGAGCATGGTAAGGCCTGTGTTTATCTTATGTTTCCCGTAGTCATCTGTGAGCACGGTAAGACCCGTGTTTATCTTATGTTTCCCGTTGTCGTCTGTGAGCATGGTATTTATTTTTCCCGTAGTCTTCTGTGAGCATGGTAAGGCCTGTGTTTATTTTATGCTTCCAGTAACCATTCTGTGAACATGGTAAGATTTGTGTTTATCTTATGTTTCCAGTAGTCTTCTGTGAACATATAAGACCCGTGTTTATTTGTTTATCTTATGTTTCACGTAGTCTTCTTTTAGCATGGTGTTTATATTTCCCGTAGTCTTCTGTGAGCATGGTAAGGCCCTTGTTTATCTTATGTTTCCCGTTGTCTTCTGTGCATTCTATTTCTTGTGGAAGTTAAATTGAAACAAATTTTCAGTGCGAACACTAAAAGAAGAATTTCTTCAACATTAACAGTCGTTAGAGTTAATGGGAAATTTAAATGTACATTGTTTTAAATATGTATAATTCCTTTGCCGTGGGAAGATGCACATACATTTTTCAAAATAGTTTATACATTCATATTGATAAATCTTGCTTTACCGTATGCGGGGTCACTTGATATCAAACCAGATATCGGCCAACAATGCAGATTAATAGTCTGATAAGGAAATCCTGGTTTTAATCGAAATCTAAGAAAAACGAACAAATTTATAAACAATTAAAGAGCCTCAGTTAGTTTAATACAGATAAAAGTATACTGCTTCACGTGAAGCCCCCCATATGTTTCTTCTTTTTCAAAGTGCCGACCATGTGTCAAACCTGTCTGTACGTAAGCTCTAAATTTTTCCAAAGACGCATCGTTTGTCATGTTTTCCCATAATAGCAAACTCCATCAGATGGTGGTGAATTAAATACATGTACCGTGGGAGATAAAGCAAGTTTCCTATTTACCTAACTTAATTAGGAATTTTACACGTGGCGACTAGTAGTCTGAATATTTGCCAGATATTTTTTTTTTCCTATTTAAGGGATAGATGGATCACATTAAGGTACATGAATATTTAGATTCAAAAATGTTAAGGGATAGATGAATCACATGAAGGTAAATTAATATTTAGATAAAAAGTTGTGAAGAGATAGGTGGATCCCAGTAGGGTACATTAATTTTTTATTTAGGTTAAAACTTTAAGGGCTTGATGGATCACGTTAAGGTACGTAAATATTTAGATTAAAAGTTGTTATGGGATAGATGAATCACATTAAGGTACATGAATATTTATTTCGATTGAAAATTGATTAGGGACAGATGAATCATATTAAGGTGCAAGAATACTTATTTAGATTAAAACGTGTAAGGGACAGATGGATTACATTAAGATTCATGAATGTTTATTTAGACTAAAACTTGTTAAGTGATAAATGGATCAAATTAAGGTACATGAATTTTTTTTGGGGGGGGGAGGGGGTTTAAATTAAAACGTTTTAAGGGACAAGTGTTTCACATTATGGTACATGAATATTTATGTAAATTAAAACGCGTAATCGATGGATGGATCACATTATGGTACCTGAATATTTATTTAAATTAAAACGCGCAATGGATAGATGGATCACATTAAGGTAAGTGAATATTTATTTAAATTAAAACTTTTATGTTCCTGATGTTTCTTTCACGGTCACAACTGTAGCTTCTGCTGCTACCACTACAGCTGTAAAATATAGATAAATTTAAACAGCAATTACTCGAATAATTGGCATCACTCGAACGACTTGCTTGTAAATTCGAAAATTTAAAGAAAAGTCGAACATTCGAGTCAAAATTATTAGGTAGATTTTCCAGTTTTAAAATTTTTACTGTACTATTGCTATTACTACTATTACTACTACTACTACTACTACTACTACAATTGCTACCACTTCATACACCCCTACTACATATTCAGTAACTAATTAATAATTCATCTAGTTATACATCCATCAACTCTATCTGATTAGCGGTGCTCTCTTATTTAAATGTAACTCATGGCTTCTTTCGCAAAAATATTTTAAAATAATTTAAACTGCTGATATATATATATATATAAAATTTAAGGGCGGAGCAAACGCAGCCACTAGCTTTGACAACAATAGAAAATATTACTTGAAGAATAATTCCCTGTTTACATTCATCTGCTTCTGCTAAATAAATCTGTTATTCAATATGCTACACAACAAAGGAAGCATTGACTGATATGTTTCATTTTCTGCCAAACATTGTTCATAGAAAAAATGGATAATTTTTTTAATATTTCTGACAATGATAGTTATCAAATTGTTTACAAATTGATTGCACATCAAAACATGAACCTTTGTACCGTAATTTTAGCCACGATATGTTGAAATTTCTTCTAAATCAAGTTAAAATTCCAGTGTGTGTGTGTGTGTGTGTGTGTGTGTGTGTGTTTAAGATCTAAGTTTTCGAAACAAAATGAATTAGCGATAATAGTTAAGTAAAAGACTGAAAGCTGCATAAACGTAATTCTCCTAACTGTTTGAAATTTGTTATTGTTTCTTCAGACTATTAACTAGATTGACGTCTTTTTGACAGCTAAATACAAAATAGTCTCAACTTTGATAAAACTGATTAAAGTTACGTTTGCTGAATCATGGTACTCCCTAAAACCTGAAGGTAAGTTCTATGTTTCAACTGCTTGTGATTGGGGTCATTTTCATCGTTAAACAAGAAAGCTGTAACGCATCACAGAATTAGCGAAAAGCGATAGTACACAGTGGCCTTACCAACGGACGGACAGATAGTAACAGTCCTTATCTGGATTACATTTGATACCAAGATAAGAGCAAGTATACTTTCATTATTGGCTGTTATCTTACAATGGAGCCAATGGATATCGCCGATATTGAGGATTGCCTGTATGGATTGATGGTTACCTGAATGTATTGAGGGTGACCTGGTTATATTGAGGGTTACCTTATTGTATTAGCGGCTACCTGGGTGTATTTGAGGGTTACCTGAATGTATTGAAGATTACCTAAATGCATTTAAGATCACGTGAATGTATTGAAGTTTGCCTGAGTGTACTGGGCGTTACCTGAATATGATAGTAACTGAGGGCTGAATGAAGGTACTGAGGGTTACTTGAATATATTGATGGTTGCCCTGATGTGGTGAGGATTAGCTGAATGCATTGAGGGTTGCCCAAATCAGGGTTACCTGAATGTATCGAGGGTTGCCTGAATGTTTTTGGGGTTACCAAAACATATTGGGGATATCTTGAATGTAAACTTATTGGGGGTATCTTGAATGTAATGAGGGTTGCCTGAATGTATTGAGGGATTGCCTTATTTGTATTGGGGTTTTCCTGAATGTATTGAGGGATTGCCTTATTGTATTGGGGTTTTCCTGAATGTATTGAGGGCTGCAAGAATGTATTGCAGATTACCTGAACGCCTTGATAGTTACCTGAATGTGCTGAGCGTTGTCTGACTGTGTATTAGGGGTTGACTGAAGGTATTGAGGGTTACCTGAATATGTTGAGAGTTGCCTCATTGTATTGAAGGTTGTCCAAATGTATTGATGATTTCCAAAATATATTGTGGGTTGCCGGAATATATTGGTTATATCCTGGATGAATTGACGCTTGCCTGAATATATTGCTGGTTACCCTAATGTGCTGAGGATTACCTGAATGTATTCAAGGTTGACCGAATTAATAGAGGGTTACCTGAATGCATTGAGGGTTGCCTAAATGTACTGAGGGTTTTAACACGCATTTTCAAACGCTGATATTTCTATATTGTTTTCCAAAATTGTCACATAAAATAATTATCCATCGTCCTCTTGTATAGCTGTGCAGACAGAAGGCTCTTTAAAGTAAAACAATGAGAGCGGCTTTCGTCCCACTCTCTGTTATCACGGTGTTCGCCAAGATGGAGCCATGTCAGTAGTAGCAACCTATTTTTATGTACTTTTTCCCCGTTAGCGTCTAATTTATACATTTTATTTGATCTCCAAGATGGAAGATAAAGCCACCTTGAATGAAGATGTTGCAGGTGATTCGCATACAGTGGACACTCTGATGTCTTTGAATGCTCCCATAAGCCATTCATGTGTAAGGCCTGTGATGACATATGAATCAACACAGTTCCATGCATTATTAGGAAATAATTTGTTTACACCAAACAAGGGCTCTGTAACTGATCGGAATATTACGGTGACTTTCTTCCACATTCAGTAATTTCTGTAAACTTCCGGCATTACGGAATCGAGATAAAATATGGCTGTACCCATGTTAGCTTCTCCTCTGTGAACAGAGTGCTCAGTGTTGTTGAAATTGTTGAATCAATGCAAGAAATAAACTCAGCTATTGGTGCAAAACTTGTATCTTCTGACAATACTTTCAGATTTCGTGTAAAATGTACAATGCTTGATGAGCTCAGTGAGCTGAAATATAATGATTACGACAGCGATTTCTAAGGCGAGATTTGCTATCCGATGCGGATGACCAATGAGGGTTTGTTGTGGCCTCCAAAACAACTAAAAGTTCAACACTTGTGTATTTTCCATGACTACCTTTAACAATTGCGTATCTGCAGACGATGATAAGGTGATCAGAGATGCTAAATTTGTAATCATGCATAATCTCAATTATCTGATAGTTAAGTAAGTATTGCCCTTTTGAATTGATCATTTGTAATGTAAACGAGTAACTGAATTGCATTGTTTTGTCTCGTAAATGTCGTAACTGTATTGTGGTTTCGTCTACCTTCCTTCCTGAACTAACCTGATTTTTTGTTCCCTTGCTGGCAAGGCTGAGTGAAGTTTTAATATTCTTTTTAATCACAAAATTAACAAAAAAAGAAAAGAATTGTTGTGATATAACTCTAAATCAACGAGAGAGCCTGTAGACTCTACTCATCCGGAAACATTCAGTCTCAGATGTAATATCCTCAATTCTGCTATCAAATTGTCTCCCTCGTATTCATCGTGTCTCATTCCTTCTTATTGGTTTACAACATTGTCTTTTGCAGTTTTCAACTGCTTTAATCGTGCTGGCTACTATTTTCCAATATTTCGTGCCATTTCTAAACATTCATTCAGTGTCCTTTACATCTACATGTTAGATTTTGTACAATGAGTATGATTCTATCTGATGTGTGTTTTTCACGCATTTTCGAAATGTTGCTAAGTTTTTGTTACAGTCCTGGTCTGTGACTGTGCTATAGCCTATATTCCTAATTCATGTACGGTTTTTAGCATTCCCTGTTTAATGTCAATTTTCATGTTTTCAGTATTAATTGTTACCCATCGGTTCCAGCTACCGTCAGTTTACGTACTGTCTATTTATTGAGGATAGGTATAACTTTAAGTATATAAATATAGCTAGTAAATATTTTCCTGATCGTTCCAGTTGTGCCATTGTCTTCCTTGACCCTCACCCAATTAATGTCTAATTGATGGGTGTTGGATTTTTAACGTAGCTTTAACAATTTTTCAGTCATATCGCTACGATGTCTGCAGTGTGGCAGTTTATAGTGATGTCTAGCACTGGGGCATCATGCCACAGACATGTAACATGATGTCCCACCCAGTCACATTATGCTGACATCAGGCCGACCAGTCCTAACACTAACCTCTTAATGCTGAGCGCCAAGCGAGGCAGCTGTTAGTACCATTTGTGTAAGTCTTTGATATGACTCGGCCGGGGATCGAACCCACGACCTCCCGCATCCACGGCGGACGCTCTAACCACTAGACCACCGGAGCGGTCAATGTCTAATTGACTACATTCCTCTGTAAAACACACATTTTAGACTCGTTTTCCGATGGTGGCAATATGAACGACAACAAATCGGAATGTTTTGCTGCTTAAACATTATATGAAATGAACATAAGAATGGCACTTAAAAAATTAATTTTGTTAATCAAAGACAACAATTAATACCCTTGTCTTAGCGAAATTACCGCTCGAAAACAGTTTTTCGTGATTTAAATCCTCCACGTGACAGCTACTCAAAAACATTAATTATCGGTTTCAAAATGTAGAAATTTATTGTATTCTTACATGATCCGACAGGCTCTATCTGGCCAGACGCAGTCGATTATTATTATTATTATTATTATTATTATTATTATTATTATTATTATTATTGATGTTGTTGTTAGTGTTAGTAGTCGTAGTAGTGTTATCATGAACATTATTATTATTATTTAAATCTCACGTTAAAATATATAAATGCTAATCTATTAATAGTTTTTCGCACTTTTCTCAGTGTTTAAGTGATCTGTCTGTTTGGTGTAGACATTATATGGAAATGTGATTCTATTTTGTACACTAATAACAAAAATTCTAATTATCGATAACTTACCCATTTAAAGTATTTAAAGTACACGTATTTACGTATATTTTGACGACTGATAACGTTCTGCGGTTTTCTCTTCTACATAATTTAAAAGACCAAGAATTATTGTTAGATTTCCCGTGTAAAGTAAAGACAATCATTAAGCGGTTTATTTAAAAGGGTCATCGTGTTTGTCGCTAAATTGCAAATAGTGTAATACAAAATTGTACGGTTGCGATAAAAATTTTAAGATGAAGTTTTATAATTTACGTGAATTGATCAAGATTCTCGGACCAATCGTACAATTTGGATTATGTTTTCTTCACTTTCTTGCATTTTATGAATTTAACACCATGAATACGTGGCATCCTCATGTTTTTGCTGATCAGTATAACAAAATCCTCAGTCTACGTGAGCATTTGACTACTTCTATTAGAATGCAGATCACAAAGTCTTCAGTCTACGTTAGCATTGTGCTAATAAATATTAGAAGGTCCTCAGTCTACGTGAGCTTGTGTGTACTTATATTAACATGAATTGCATGTATGACGAAGTTTGTCTGCTAGGTTATGAAATAGCTTCATAAGCGGCAAAAAAATGCAGGCAAGAACTTTCCACTCCTGAGTTTCCACATGTTACTTAATGAAAATATACAAATATTTCCTTCTTAAATTTGCTTTCCACTGTTATTACTCCATATCACCTGTTGTACTCCGTATCAACTGCTGCACTCTATATCACCTGTTGTACTCCGTATCAACTGCTGCACTCCATATCACCTGTTATTACTCCATGTCACCGGCTGTACTCCATATCACTTATTATTTCTCCATATCACCTGTTATTACTCCATATCACCTGTTGTACAGTTGCGTCCTTTGAATGTTTTCTGTATTGCAGTGAAGGTACAAGTTTTATAACCTTGTTCTATAAGTTCTTGGATATCCAGAGTTTTGATGTACAAATTAATATCATTTGATATGATATCATGAATTTGTAAAGTTCACTTTCTCTGAGTTTCAGAAATGGGCTGAAAGATCAAGAAACAGACAGATAGACTCAGGTAAAGGGGAGCATATATAGAGGATCTCAAATGAGTAATGATTTAATATTGAATTTATGAAACGAGTTGAATAATGTCCAGCTTTTGCGAGCCTTGGCGAGCAAAAAAGCTGGACATTATTCAACGAGTTTCATAAATTTAATATTAAATCATTACCCATTTGAGATTCTTTTTATCACATAGTTTTTATTTCAGTGGAAATTAATTAGATAGAAAGAAAAACGAATAATTTCGTTCATTCTGACAGACGGTGCACCTTTCATTTGTTGTGCATAAAATATAGTCCCAAACAAAGTTGAACTAGTTAAAAGTAGATTGTACTTTTTTACAAACTATAAATCAAAGAAAAAGCTTCCATCCGAATAAACAGAACATTTTATAACGACAAAATCATTTTTCAAAACAGAATGATCAATGCGATGCGATGCCACATTGTTTGATACGGTACACAGTAGGTCTAGAGTACATGTTTACCCTAAAATGTCACTTTCAGAACTAAACATTACATTATTGCTATTTTCATGTGAAATAGGATTACTGGATGCAAAAATTCACACATTTACTGCAATGCATTTGTAACCGGATATTTGCAGTATTTGATCTGGAACAATAGACTGTACAGAAGACGTAAACAAATTTCTTTTTGAGTCGGATTTGCATCCCATATAACGTTATACTGCGTAAAGATGCTGTGGTTGGATAAAGTTCTGTCAGTTAGGAGACCCGTTTATGTCCAGATTCTTCTATGAACGGAGGTGAGTTTATTACTTCTGTAAGTTAACATTTAAACCACGCTTGTATATACGGTGGATTCTATATCTATATCACAGATATACCGCCCCCCTCCCCGCCACCCACTATCAAATAAGTAATACCCTTAGTTTTACTTATTGTTGTTCTTGTCTTGTAGTTTTATGCCATTTTTCTTATGATGATATTGTTACACATGACATAACAAACCCCTGTGGGGGTAACGTATTCATATTCAGACAGCCAAGATAATTTTTCCTCAATTTCCTTTCGCGAGTCGAGTTAAAAAATGGCGGCAAAAAAATGTTCATTCAAAACAAAACATTCCAGAAGGCGGGGTTAAAAACGTTTTCCCACGATCCCAGCCAATCAGTAAAGAGAATACTGCACAATAATTTTATGGGCTTATTTGGACCAATCAGAATCACATAAAGTGATATTTTAATGTGTGGTAATATAAAAAATATGAAACTGCACATACTATAGGAAAACCATACCTACTATGTGATAAATACACTTAATACGGCGGGGGGTGGGGTACACATTTTTGCATGATGGACCTTTTTGGAAGAGTTTTCACATCTCAGTAAGAAAAAGGAGAAAGCATATAAAATATATAAATAAACAGCAACAACATAAAAAAAACCCAACAACATTTATTGCTGACTTAATTCATGCATAAATTAAGGAAATAAATGAACAGTAAGTAACAGCATAATTAATTCGTCTTGTGATAAAAATTAACGTACAATACTTTGGACAATTTAATTATCTTCCTTCACAGAGGTATGATCAAGGCTTTTCACACGAGTCATTATCCTGTAGCAAGCTATTTGCAGTATACTGCATTCGTACAATTTCCATCTGCTTTACTCAAATACATCGGTAGGCTGTTCTGTAGAGGGTGTGTGACACAAGCACGTACTTCAATCTGTCAACGAAAAACTAAAATATGCATACACAAATACATACATATTGTAAACACATATACATATACACATTGTAAGCACATACATACAAATTATCGACACACATGTATAATGTAAACGCATACACGCATGCATATGTAAAATTTCCTATTCTTACTTCTTAAAGGGTCCTTGCAGCTTTGAAATCCAAACGACTATAGTAAATTATGGTGAAAAAATAATTTTATAGGAATCGTCGCAGCTATTTATCTGATCAATACTTTCATGTATGCTGCATGTATAAATTGCCATTTTCAGCATCTATTTGTTTTCCTTTTTAAAATACATGTAAAGTAAACACCGTCCTTTTCTTACATAAAATATGCTCTTTAAATTTAAGTTTTCAACTTGACAATTTCATATGAGAAGTAGTAATGGAATCAGTATAAGATCTTATATCTCATAAATGTTTTCTAGGATCAAAGGTTAAAAAGTAAACGTTTTTTTTTCCCTATCAAATCTAATTTTATGACATATACCTTGTCTGGACGCATGTCTTCCATTGCCAATGGCCACATTGTGTGGTATATTCCTCCCTTTGAAGTGTTCGAATCGACTTCTGCGATGGAACCACGTACTGCTCGTATCTACATTCTCTGTAGATGAGAGAACAGACCTACGATAAATAAAGGCACTCTATTTTATTTCAATACAATTTTGTATGTAATAACAAATTTTAAAAGTGCATTGTTCATCTCATTATTTTCCCTAGCCAGAAAGAGCAAGAATAATTGCTTTTGCTTCCAATATGTAATCATATAACGTATTTTAAAAGGTAAACATATAATACCTATTTATATTGAAATATGGGAACAAAATCTGATTTTACATGTATTTTGCGAAAATATTGTGCTAAAGTTTAACTTTTAATACTTAAATGTGATAACAGGTTTTCTCGCGGAGGTATTGTTAAATTTCGGGATAACTTCATCGAAGGACCACTGTCCCCTCAAAAATTGTAGGTCCCCTCTTGGTTATAGAACAAAACAAAAGTGTACCCATTTATCAGCAAAAATACAGACCGTCGAAAAGATCAGACTGCTTCTTACGATAACGAAAGACATGGAAATATGTGATACTGTGCTGCTTACGATAATGAAAGACATGGAAATATATGTATATTGTTACGTATATGTAATTAAATTGCTTGTGTGTTAGTTTTAAAATTCTTTTTTATTTTATTTTTTGTTTCATTACATTTTAGTGTAATGATTATTGAAAGGATTCGAAATTCTTTTTCAGTAATTCGATATTTTCTTTTAGCAAATGTTGTTTATCTAAGACGTAAAACGTGTTACATGAGAATTATTTTTAGTTAACCTAGTTCGTCTTAGGTTGGGAAGTTCGTAAACAGGCAGTTAAAATGATTGGTCAGTATCAGGGCCATACTTTGACTGCGTGATCACTATGTGTAAACAACGTTTCTTTATTATTGGTTCTTAAGTGGGGCTAAACTGGTGTATGTGATAGATTTCTTGTAGTAAGAGACCACATGACCCATCTCGCGAGACTTGAAATGATGTTTTTGGGGTTTAAATACGCATTCTTAATATTTTTCTGTCAGAGTCGTTTTAATATCTTGAAGGAACGAGGTCTTTTTTTATTTTGTTTTTCATCTGATTTTTAGATTTAATAATTTATCCTCCTGGAAACTCAACAAGTTGACTTTCTTATAAAAAATTCTGAAAGATATTCATGGAAATTTATTCTGGAATTATTCGGAAACAAAGATTGTGATTCAATTGAGGAATTGTTGATATTCGTACATGGAGCTCATCTGACGTCATCGCCTTCCATATTTGTATGTCGTCGAGATTCGAACCTGGATTCTAATAGAACTATTTAGTGATAGGACTTGTATTTTTCATTCTTAGGATTAAATTTTGGATTATATTCACAAACCGTAAGTCCTATTTACCAATTTTTACATTGTTTTCTAGGGAAATAAATTATTTTGTTAAAATATACAAAGCTTGTTGACTTCACTCTTTTCTTCTGTTACATTTGTACGAGCCTACACGTAACAATATCATAAACATAAAGGCTTTATATTTTGAAACGTTACTGTGACTACTGTATATATTTAGGTCATCGCGACAAAACATGTTGGAGAGAGAGAGAGAGAGAGAGAGAGAGAGAGAGAGAGAGAGAGAGAGAGAGAGAGAGAGAGAGAGAGAGAGAGAGAGAGAGAGAGAGAGTACACGCAGTAGCACGTGATGATGAAAAGAAAATATTTTTACCGTTTTTCACATCTTGTTCCCAAGAAGCCACTTTTGCATCTGCATTTTCTGCTTTTACATTTTCCGCCATTGAAGCACGTCACATTACACTGTTTCCGGTGACACCATTTTCCTCCATAACCCAGAGGACATGTACACTGGTTAGGACCGGTGCAGTGTCCGCCATTACTACACGGTTTCTTGCAGGTGTCTGATAAAAAATATCAGGTATACGCCTCTAACGTACATATATATATATATATATATATATATATATATATATATATATATATATATATATATATATATATGTGTGTGTGTGTGTGTGTGTGTGTGTGTGTGTGTGTGTGTGTGTGTATAGTATGTACGCTGTATCAATGATATACCACAAGATGTATAAATTTTTTATTACAAAGGAAACGAGGCTTGCCAAGTTTCCTTTAATGAAAAGTTTATACAACGAAGGGTATATCATTCATATAGCGTACATACTATACATATATTTTATTTATATCACATACAAATACATATATTTGCCATTTGAACCGAGTTAAGATTGACGAGAGGCAGCCATGTATTGACTGTGTGAATGAATTCACATCCTTGCCGATTGTGTCCGCCACAAAATGTAGTTCTGTCTTTTTGTGCCTATTCACAATCACCTTTTCATATTGATAAGTTGATTGTTTTCATTTTTGAGTTTCTATTTTTATTCACATTGATTAAATCAATAAAAGTTACACTTCTGATTTCTACATGAAAGATGGTTTTAATGAAGAAAATAGAGCATTAGACCTACAGACACATAGATTCTTGAATACTGAACGCTCATCAATACATTGACGTACAGGCGCAAGGAATCAGCGTGGAATAGAATCTAAGCGAAACGACGAACCAGCAAGAGGTAATTAAAATATTTTAATATATTTAAAGTTGATCTAAGTCATTATTTTGCTTTAATTAACATTACTACCGACCATAAAAATTTCTCTCTCTCTCTCTCTCTCTCTCTCTCTCTCTCTCTCTCTCTCTCTCTTTGGTCGGTTTGATTTAACATTTACCATCATTCTTCATAGGTCCAAAGACGTTGTGGTATTATACAAGCGAAAATCCGCTATTCTCGTCTTTTCACGGATTTTCGTCCTTATTTTGACACGATGGTCAACAGAGAGAGAGAGACAGAGACAGAGACAGAGAGAGAGAGACAGAGAGAGAGAGACGGAGGGCGGCCTTTGGATATTTTCATATTTAATTAATGATAATCGATTTTTAGAACCTTATAATAGGTTTACGAAACCACAACATTACATATGTGTGCCCCGTAACCAAGACATTTACCTTACTGTTTCGACCGGCAATTGCAACTTTGTATCATTGATAATATAAACACTTTAGATAGGTCCCAAGGGAAGTGTAAACATACCGTTATGAAGAACAATATGGTTGGTTACTTTGTGCAGTTTCAATTTCAATGTTTTT
The DNA here is from genome assembly GCA_016617855.1 of Megalonaias nervosa. Classification (NCBI taxonomy): domain Eukaryota; kingdom Metazoa; phylum Mollusca; class Bivalvia; order Unionida; family Unionidae; genus Megalonaias; species Megalonaias nervosa. The sequence continues at coordinate 1,639 of JAECUM010066307.1, read as the reverse complement.
ATCCAGCCCAATTTCTTTTTCTCTCTCACTCCAGATTTCAGCCTATTTTGTCCCTTGGGCATGAGAGGGGAGTGTGAAACGGGAAAAGAAAGGACTGCGATTATACTGTGTACCATGTTAAATTCATTTAGAAAACGGTAATTATTATTACTTTTTATCGTTATTTTCATACGTCACTAATGATTAATGAGTGGAAATTCATCACTGATCTATAGGAATAGACCCAATAGCACACAGTTCCAAGAATGTTTATGTATGCGTATTATTGTGACATGGGCGGATCACAATTTGAGATACCAATAGTATTGGTAAATCAAATTGCTTTATACCAACACTTTAAAAGCCATGTTAGTTTGAATGTGTGTGTGTGTGTGTGTGTGTGTGTGTATATATATATATATATATATATATATATATATATATATATATATATATATATATATACCACATACATTAACAAATAACATGCATTTGAAGTGTTGGTATAAAGCAATTTGATATACCAATACTATTGGTATATCAAATTGTGATCCGCCCATGGCGCAATAATACGCATATATAAACATTCTCGCGAGCGTCTGCAGTTGATTCTAGATCAATGATCAATTTCCACACATTAGTTAATAGTGACGTATGAAAAATAATGATGAAAAGTATTAATAATCCCCGTTTTCTAAATTAATTTAATATGGTACACATTTTCATCACAATCCTTTCTGCTTTCTGATCTCCCTTCCCCTCTCAAGCATAACAGACAAACTGCGCAGAAATGTGGAATGAGAGAGAAAAGGAATTTGGGCTGGATTAAAACCTTGAAATAGAAATTACACCAAGTAACCTACAAGAATATGGTTCGTCCTAACGATACGTGTGCACTTTCCTCGGGATTTATCAACAGTGTTTATCAATGATACAATGTTGCATACCAGTAAATTCCTCGGTTACGTGGTACACATAATGTGATATATTTAATGTAATGTTTTTATTATTATTATTATTTTTTCTTAAACATACCATGATGTTCTAAAAAATCGATTATCTCTCTCTCTCTCTCTCTCTCTCTCTCTCGACCATGGTAGCAGGATACGGGCTAAAATCTATGAAATGGCGAACGTAGAGGATTTTCCAACAATATCTCTGGACTTATGAATGATGGCAAAAGTTAAATCAAACCGACCAAAGCATGAGAGACAGACAGACAGACAGAGACAAGAGTTTTAAAGTCAAACCGACGAGAGAGAGAGAGAGAGAGAGAGAGAGAGAGAGAGAGAGAGAGAGAGAGAGAGAGAGAGAGTTTGTGGTCGGTTGTACTGTTGCTAAAGCAGAATAATGACTTAGATCAACTGTAAATATATTAAAATATTTTAATTACCTCTTGTTGGTTCGTCAGTTGGCTTAGTTTCTATTCCACATTAATCTCCATGCGCAAGTATTTGAATGGTGTAGCTATCCAAGTGTTGCTACTGCCCTACTTTTATCATTAAAACCATCTTTCATGTTTACATCATAAGTGTGTATTATATTGATTTAATCAATGTGGAGAAAAATAGAAACCAAGAAAAGAAAACAATCAACTTATCAATATGTAGAGGTGATTGTAAATAGCCACTACGGCAGAGAACTACATTTGTAGCGGACA
>JAECUM010066304.1:0-15864 GCA_016617855.1 Megalonaias nervosa | reverse complement strand
TCGCATTGATTGATTGTTCCATAAATAAGTTTAATATTTCATATTCCATTCATTGTTTCTGTAAACAAGTTTAAATAAGCATATCCCATTGCTTGTTTCCATAAGCAAGTGTGACTAGGCATATCCCATTGCTTGTTTCCATAAGTAAGAGTGACAAGGTATATCACATTGATTGTTTCCATTGATAAGCCTAACTAGTTAGAGTTTAACCTGTCTTGAAAGACCACCCATTTTGCCAAATAAGTATGGTTTCAAATAGGTAGTCTCATGACAGGTCAATAAATCTATGCATTAAGAATCTGGTCTCTCAAAACTGGGTGTCTCCCGCAGCAGATGTCTTTCAGGATAGTTTTTACTGTATCACATACCCATTTGAATTTGACATAGTTAATCATGTGTTCAATATGAATGAACATTTTAATTCCATCATTAGCTAAAGAATTGTGGAATTTGTAGAAAAATACTGTTATTAACAGTGGAAAGTGAAGAAAAGAGGGTAATTTTTATCATTAGCCCACCTGGCATTGAGGCCAGTTGAGCTTACTGTATTGCCCTGCATCATTCATACACAGTACATCATGCAGCTGTAAACTGATGCTGTTTTCCCACTGTATGCTCAGGTGAGTAGAATAAACCAAATTCACTCCTATATGCAATTAATAGAGCAAATCTTTTTTGCCTGGATCATGTTCCATTATTTGCAGTTAATCCCTATACATACACGCATGCATACATCTATCTATACATTCATGCATGCACTCATACATGCATATAAGGTCTGAGCAAATCCCATAGCCTGACAACCTGGGCAATTCATTTTCAGAGTCAGGCAAGTAACAATTTTGGGTCGCTAGTTCAGAACAAGTACCTTTTGCTATTTTAAACAACAGTCGGGAAAGTGCTTATTTTCATGCAGTGATCACATTATTGACATTAATCTGGCTTTTTATGTCTTGTCGTACTGAATGCTTGATTTTATCCCTATCCTTGTATTTATTTACAGCTTGTATAACACCTACATGTGGTCACTGATGGCAGTTGCAAGTGTGTTTGTTCTATTACTGTTTGTCTGCATGTTAGGTTATGTGACCAAATTGTCACCCAATCAAACCATGTGAAACAAAACAGAAGCCAATATGATTAATTAGCAGTGTTTTCAACAGCTCCATTGTATTGTGTTTATTCAAACCAGATCCTCATGAATGATGCACCCTTTAATCTAGCTTAAAGGACAAAATTGTGGTCACTTAAGAAGTAGATCTCAAGCAAGGGGATATTTATTGTGTGGATAGATGGAGTTTACTAAATTACGCAAAACAGATTCAGATAATGAAACTTCATGTGAAAGTGGGCAGGTAAAATGTAAGACTTACACTGTATGTGACTGTGAGGCGACTATTTCTTGAAACAGATATAAAGCTAAGCAAGACATGTGTCAGGTTCTCAATTCATTTACTTGGAAGGAAAAATGTTCTGCAGTTACTGAGATGTTCAGGATTGAACGAATAAAGTCTTGTGAAAGTTCTGGACCTCACAAGGCCTGTTTAGCCACCATGTGCAGAAAATTCTAGAAGCTAGAGTTGCTGACACTTCAGTAGGAGATGACCTTTCAAAACTGTGTGTGTGTGTGTGTGTGTGTGTGTGTGAGATTTGGATTTTATGATGTCTGCAGTGTGGCAGTTTATAGTGATGTCTTGCACTGGGACATTATGCTGCAGACATGTAGCACCATGTCCCATGCAGTCACACTATCCTGACACCAGGCCAACCAGTCCTAATGCTGACCTCTTAATGGTGAGTGCTAAGCAAAGCAGTTGCTAGTACCATTTTTATATGTCTTTGGTATGACTTGGTTGGGATTCAAACCCACAAACTCCTACCTCTGAAGCAGATGCTCTAACCACTGAGGCCACTGGAGCAGTCAAAACTTAGTAAGAAATTATATAAATAAGATCTTTTTTTTAACATGGCCTACAGCCTGGCCCATTATGGAAAACCATTTTCTGATATGGAAACGTTGTGTAAACTCCAGCAGAAGATAGATGTTCAGCTTGGTGCTAATAATAGAACAGATTCAGTGGAATATACTTCATTGTATCAGTCAATCTTGTTCTGGCAGAAGAAACTAGGGAAAGTATGAATTTTGGCTGATGGTGGTACTGATGATACCATATCAGAGCAAGAAATAGTGCATACAAGATACCTGGACAATGGAAAACTGAAAACCTCTGATGTAACAAAATACATAATATATATCTTTTTGAAAAATTAAATTTTTTTAAGAATCAGTGTTGTATGTTACTTTTGTTCTTTCTATAGCTTAGCATGCATACATCTCATAAAATCTTGAAAATTGATCAAAATTTTGGGACAAGTGCAAAAGTTGATGAGATAAATTTCTGAAACCACTGTTAAAATAAATTGGCTCACCCCTGCACACACACACACACACACATAGATAAATATGACTCTATCATCTTAAAATAAGTCACACTAAGAAGCAAAGCCAAAAAGTTTAGTAAAATCAACAAATTATTTCTTGAAGTTAAAAAGTAAAGGTTTAAGAGGAATATACAGTATTGTAAATTAAATCCCAAATAATCCTCAAGTTCAAAATATAGAGTATTGTGAATGAATTACAGTATTGAATGTGCTGATGTACCAATACTCTTGAACAGATTGATGTGCCAGCAGTCTTGACATATCACAATGATATAATCAAGAATGTCTTTAAAGGAATGTAAAATAATCCCAAAATAGTGATTTAGTCCAAAATGTGTATGAACACTTTGTAATTTCAATGAATAATTTAAGTAAATGATTCCTTTCAAATTATATCTGAACAAAACAGTAAATAATTCAACAGACTGGACTTAAAGGAGGAAGGAATATTTTTTTTTACCAGGACCTTGTATAAAATCCTACAACGCAATAAAATGACCAGGATGTAAGTTTTCTTCAAGCACATTTTAAGTTTAAAATAAAAACTAGACCTTGAACTCAAATATCATTAAACAACCTATTTAGAACTTACAGAAATGTCAAAAGATGCTATACACCAAAACTTAATCATGGACAAGAACAAGTACACAATACAAATTATACATACATATACATGCATGAATGCATACGTACATAACAGTTGTAATTTTAAATTCTTTTTAAAAAACCAAAAGACCAGTTTTAGCCAGATTGGCACAGAATATCTTGTCAGTCCACTATCAAAACAAAATTTAATTAAATTTGACAATGTGGGAAGAATTCTCAAGTATACAAATGCTGATTGGCTTTCTAAAATGACCATTGTTAATACAAACAAAAATGTCAATGTTCTAAAACTAGAAAACTTGTTTAAATGACTCCTTCATCAAAACTACTGAATAGAATTTAAATCCAACTTGACAGAAAGCAGCCAGGTTTGAAAACTTTCAGAAATGATGCTCATTCACCATCAGATATGGACACAACTAGAAGTATAAAAATCTTTCAGCAACTTCTTTTCTAAAACCATATAAAACTTGATAGAATGCATCCTGGCATGAAGACCTTTCAACTTTGTACAAAGGATGCTGATTTACCATCAAATATTGCTGCAGTTATTAAAAAAAATTCTTTAAACAACTTATTCTAAAACAACTGTTCAGAAGATGACCAAATGTAACAGCATTCTTGTGCAGTGGCTGTCATATTTGCACAGATGATACTGATGCACATTAAATATGCAAACTGTTGCTGAAAATTGAAAACTCTTTACATGACCTTTCCTCCAAAACCACTGAACTTAATTTTTTATCAGAAAAACTTCCTGAAATAAAGATCTTTACATGTGATGTGGATCAACCATCAAATGTGGCCACCATTACAAATAAAAAAAAACTTTAATAACATTTGCACCAAAAGTGATAAATACAATTTTTCTAAAACATAATATGAAGCAACATGGCATGAAGGCATTTTACATTTTTACAGAAGTGGCTGATGCACCATCAATTAAAACCTTAAATGGTAGTAATTCAAATACATGTCACTATTGCCTTGCTTACTTCTTGAAAGCAAGTCCCCTCATTCAAACTCATTATGCCATTATCTAATTAGATGGAAAGTTCTAGAACAGAAAAAACATGGACCCAATCTGATGATTCCCACATCATAAAATCATCGAGGACACCAATTCTCATTTCCTTGAATGCGCATGCAATAAAACATGCTTTTACTCATGGAAAATGATCTCGGTTTTGTGTTCTAACGACATATTTTTACAATTTAATTTCATGTTCCATATTGATTGATGATCCCTTCAGTTCTTGTAAATTTTGATCTTTATTTCGACTCTGTTGATAGATCTGATGCATTGATAATCTTGCTGATGCAGTGTCCTTTATCATTGGTTTCAGTTGAATTTATCCCTTTCCCCGTATTCACTGAAAGGGTAAAGTATTGTGTATCCGGAGTTTTGCATCTGGAGTTTTATTTCTTTTTTTCTTTTAATTGTTTTGTTAGAATAATTTTATAATGATTTGCATTTCAGAGTGAAATTGGAATAAACAATTTCTGTTTCAGTGTGAAATTAGAATATTTTTATAATAATTTCCCCATAAAATTGGAATGTAATAAATTCTATTTCAGTGTGAAATTGTTATAGTTTGATAATAATTTCATTTTCACTGTAAGATGTCACAGGTTGGGGAGTGGAATGTGGGTACAAAAAGGCCAAGTGGGATAATCACCCTACCTGTTTAACATGTACTCAATGTTGTTCATTTTGCTGTGTGTTGTCTGATAAAATTTGGACCTTGCTGAGAATTGGCAAACTTATAAGGGGAGGAAGAAAGACAGTGCTGCTTCTGCTCAGGAGCAGGTGCAGGATGCCACTATCCTTTGTATCTTGGTAGACTTGAATGATTATAGCACGGAAACAGTTGAGATGGCCACTCCCTTCCTTTGGGTCCCCTGCCTCCTGGACCCAGGTGCTGTAAGGGGAGGAAATCTGGACATCTGAAAAGGCATTAAATGAAGTTCACTGCCTTCCCACACATCCCCCATCAGACTTGTGTCTTAGGCCTTTGGTTTCAGAGGACAAGAAAATCTTTCAAGGGAGGAATCACCAACACTTGCAGATGACTGGTTAAAAAAAATAGAGACATGCTTTCTCTCTGTTCATTGTGCTACTGGGATGTTGCTCAGGAGAATTGGAAGATACTGTTGGACCACATTAGGAGCCTTCAAACAGCTGCCCCACTGGAGGCAGAGATACTCTTCCATTGGACAGAATAGACAGAACCCTGTCTCTTCTGTAGGCCATTCAAGCCAAGACTTCATTATCAGCCTGCCCATACCTTTCCCTTATGAGGATCTTGAACTCGTGGTGGACTTGGTTCACTTTGGGAGACTTTACTTGTGTTCTCTGACAAGGAACCTAATCTGCTTGGATTTCTCCAGGTCAGAATTTCATCACTATCTGAGTTGTTGGTCCAGCCAAGACTGATTTCTGTCTGCAGCCCAAAATTCATGCCATGAACTCCACCCATATCTGTACACCAACATGTCAGGCTAGGATTGGGTGCTTAAAAGGAGTCAGAATGGGGTAGTTCTAAAGGGCTTTTAGTACTGGAAAGAAGCTACTCTCCACATAAACAATTTGGAAATGCTGACTGTATTTCTATACCAACAGGGATGCGTAAATTAAATAAGGAATTGGTATGTTATTGTCATCTCAGGCAGCATATTGGTACTGGTTGTAGTGTACCTCTGGCAACAAGGACACACACATGCTCCACCTTTTCTTTCCAAGGAGGTTCTGGAACCTTCTCTGTTGTGCAGCCTTTGATAACTCTCCATGCCTACCATATTATGGGCAAGTTGAATGTTCTAACTGGCATTTTCTCTAGAATGGGCTAAGTGGTACTTAGAAAACGATCTCTGCACAAGTCCATTGCTGAGTCCCTATTCAGCTTGTGTGAAAGACCCTTGGTGGACAATCTTTGTGATGAGGCTGAACAACAAGTTCCCTTTTATGTCGTCCCAGCCCTAGATCAGGGGGCCTGTTCAGGGGATGCCTTCATTCTAATGTTTGATCATCTGTTTGCTTAGGCCTTCCCACCTTTCAGACTAATTCCACAATGCTTCACCAAATCAGGACCTCCACTGCCCCAGCTTTTCCTGATTTCTCCACTGTGACCCCAACAGTCATAGTTCAGAGATCTACTTGACTTCTTGGCAGACCATCCTAGGAGAATGCCTCTGAAGAGGATCTCTTCTCCATAGCAGTCAAGAGATACTCCACCTTTAAGCTTGATTTGTCTCAAGTGATCAGCCTGCCAGGACAAGTTTTCAAGCAAGGTTTCCAAGTACATCATCCAGGCTGACAGTCCATGTCCAAGGTCTGCAGTGCAAAGAGGAGAATCTTTTGCAATGGGTGCAGTAGGGAATGCATTAATTTTAGCTGTCTTCTAAGTGCATTGGCAGACTTTCTTCTCTTCCTCTTCAAAGATAATGTTCTGTCACTTCTGTTAATGGCTATAAGGCAACCCTGGTTAAGTTCTCAAAGGGTTTAGCCATTGCTGCAAACCCACATCCTTATAAAGTTTTTGGAACTGCATAGATTATTGTCTCTCCTGTTAAGGGCTATAATGCAGTCCTGTCTGACATGCTGAAGTTCTCTAAGGGTCTAGCTATTGGTTTGAACCCTCGTTTTTTTTGATATTATGAAGTATTTTAGACGAGTATCTTATGCATTTTGTGGGCTTATATACCACTGGGAGAGGTGTATTTCCTTACAATTGTTTCCAACTGTCCTTAGCATCTGCATGGAGAGGGAGTGAGCTTCATGCCTTGTCTGTAGAAAAATGTTGCTTATAGTCAGCAGTTATGAGTCCATTTATCTCCTTTGTCAGCCTGGCATATTGGTAAAGAACTGGTCTCCTACAGTAGCCCCATATCCTATCAAGATGCCCAGTCTGAATTGAGTGAGTGCTTGGAATGGTCAAGAAAGATTTTGCTCCTCAGTTAAGGGTCCTGTGATTCTGGCTGCTTCAAAGTGGAAACGAAAAGTTCAGCAATTTCTCATTTTCACTATCATGAGAGCTTATCAATCCTCCATTGTAATGGACTTTTTTATTCATGAAAATTAAAGCCCATGAAGCTAGGGTTATTGCTTCTTGCCTATCCTAATCATTTAGCATTAGAGGATATTATGAGATCCATGCTTTGGTGGTCACATACTAATTTCTCCTTTCTTCACCTTTGATCTTTGGTGCACCAAGCATTTATTTCCTGAGGCCCAATAGTTGTGGCACAAAATGGACCCAATCTGCCAGTCTGCAGTGGTGAACACTAACACTCCTACTGTAAGGGACATTATATCATCTTTATATCATTTATTTCTGGGCCTACCTCCAAACTAGCTAATTCAGCATGGAAATAGTGACAAGTAATTTATTACTGCTATTAAAAAATAGTGTTTTGGGAAAGGGTGGGATAAAATTAGTTTCAGTTATGTAATACTTGACTATCAGTATTGCAAGATTCTTTCTGCCAACTTTACTCTGATGTCCTAAGCATATTCTTAGTCACAGTCCAAGAGGAAGGATGTTCTGCAGAGGTCCATGATGTGTGGTGCCAGACTGGGTCTGTATTCTTTCTGTTCTGTGTTTAACTTGGAACTTTCCATCTAATGGGAGAATGGATTTACTTGCTTAGAAAAGATGTTAGATGGCAGTTGTGACAGTACATAATTTAAATAATTTTTACATAAATACACATTTTAGAAAGCACACAACCAAATTTGATAATATCCTGTCATAGAGGACTTTCAAGTTTTGTACAACTGGTGCTGATCATGTAGCTATCATTACTTGAAATAGTAAAAATGCCTTTTCCAAAAACTGTAGAATAAAACTTACTATTGCAAGATTCTTGCTGCCCACCACACTATGATGTCCTAAGCATATTCTTGGTCCAAGTCCAAGAGGAAGGTTGTTATGCATTGGTTTATGATGTGGGGAGTCAGACTGGGACTGTATTCTTTCTGTTCTAGTGTTCTAGAACTTTCCCTCTAATGGGAGGATGGAATTATGAGCTTAGACAAGGAGACTGGCATCCTGCATTATGTTAGCAGGGCAGTAGTGATAGTACATAATTTAAATTAGTTTTACACACATACAAATACACCACATTTCAGCAACATTTCAAAAACCACACGACCAAATTTGATAGCATAATGTCATATAGGGCTTTCAGGTTTATAGAACTGGTGCTGATCATGTGACTACCACTACTTGAAATGGTAAAAGCCTTTTCCAAAACTATACAATATAATTTGATTATATTTGACAGAAAGCTGGCATAAAGACCTTTAAATTTTGTGCAGAATTATGTTTTATCTACCGTGAAATGTAGCCACATTGCTAAATATGAAAAAGCCTTTAAACTTCTCCAAAACAATTGAACAGAACTTGATAGTAAGTGTCCTAGCATGAATACAACTCAATTGTATATGAATCTGTTGTTAAACATGGCCACCATTACTAAAAATAGAAAATCCATAAAACAGTTTTCTGAAACCACTCAACAGAATTTTACCAAATTTACAGAAAGCATTATGACATGAATAACTTAAAGAGTGTACAGATTATGTCAATCTGCCATCATATATGGCTGTTATTAAATGTAGATAAACCTTTAATAACTTCTAAAATAAAATTGCTTCACACACTGATAAAATTTGACAAAGTTTCCAAGTGTAAACACTTTTCAGATTTGTAGAAATGATGCTGTTCTCTCATCAGATATAATTGTCATTAGTAGAAAAAAAATGTTACGCAACTTCATGTACAAGCATCATGCATGGATGCTTTCAGTATTAAAACATTTGCAGTCCTTGTCAGCATCTTTGGAAGATATTTCAACAGGAAGCTACCTATTGACCCAGATTTCTTGGCCACCTGTTCATGTATTGACTGTTGGACAAATATTAGCCAGTTGTCAATCTTAAGCTCACTTGAACCTCTTATTTTAAAATTTTCATGTCTTTAGGATCATTCATCACAATGCTGGTACAAGGTAGCTCAGTGTCCACAGATGGAAAAAATGGTGCCCCAGTTGGAACTGGAGGAATACATTGCATCGACTCCGGTAAATAAAGCCATAATATTGTTTGTGTGTGTAGTTCTTAAGCAAGGATTACAATTAAGATGTCACTTTCACCAGCACCATCAGGAATTCGTTTAACATGTTTTTAAGAAAGACCGATAGTCTCAGTCAAACATAGAGAAAATAAATTTACATTTCATACTGACCTAATCTCATTAAAATATTAGACAAGCTCAGTTATGAGCAGCTTTTACAGATGTCAGTGAGGTGATTTTGAAGCTGATTGGCTGAGCTGGTGAACACTTGCGACCATATTGTAATCAGATTTTCATAAAAAAATTTTCACATAAGCTTCCATTATGTTTGCGATCAAGGAAACTGTAACTCTAAATTGAACACAAAGGGGTGATATTCTCCTATAAGCATTTGTTATATAATTTTTGTACTGATAATAATTTTTAGCTTGCCTGGCAGAAGTCATGTGAACATATGGTATGGACCTGTGTCTCTCATGCATTATCCATCTGTGCACACTAGAGGCTTTATCTCTGATCAGATTTGGTATGTCAGGACTTCAGATGAATTTGAAGACGAGGTGATCTTGTGTCTATTTTGCTGAGCTTGTGAACACTCTAAAGTATTTATTTCTAACCAGATTTTGATTAGACTAGGCATGTAACATTATCTCATTAAGATCACAGACAAGATCAGTTATGAGCAGCATTGATAGTTGTCAGTGAAGTGATCTTGCTACTGATTTGCTTAGCTTTTGAACATGAGGCCATTTTTTGGTCAGGTTTTCATTAGATTTGGAATGTAAGGTTATATCATCAAGATCTCAGAAGAGATCAGTCACGAGTGACATTGGTTCATATTACATGTATTGAGGTGATTTAGCTTGGGAGCAGAATAGAGGCCATAATTCTGGTAAAATTTTGACCAGATTTGGTATGTAAGCTTATGTCATCAGCTAAGTAGATTAAGAGCAGTCTTAACATATTAATGGAGTTGTTTTGTTTGGCTGAGCTTGTAATCCTAAAGGCCATTTTTCTGATCAGATTTTTATCAGTTTTATAAATAAACATGGGATGATTGATCAGTGAAAACCACAGATACAAATGAGATGATTTTGCATTTGATTGGCTTTCAAACACTCAAGAGAACATATTTCTGATGCTAGTTTATATAATCAATGTCACATTTGCATTCATGTGACAACCAGTTCATCAAATCAGTAGATTTCAAAATTTTGATCAATGGATTGGCTTCTGAATCAGTAGGATTTTTTAAATCAATATTAATGTGGCATGTTTTAAGAGAGAATGAAAACCATGCATGTTTTGGCATACTACGTATTATCATCATATTGTAATAAAACAGCAGTTTGGAACACCAATCACATTCTGATGGGAAAGATTATGAAGATCATAAATATGGATTGGGGTATTGTCATTTAAATGATGTATGAAGAAATTGTATACATAGTTGACTGCCTGGTGTCAGCTGAGGACATTATTGTGGTTATTAAGTTTCACACTTAAAGGGCTCTTGAGTTTTCTGCATGGTCCTTTCATTATATTTAGGAATGGAGAATACCTTCTTCATATCAGCACTGGAATGTGGCATTGATAAAACTTTTGATCCAGTTTCTAATAAAGCCTTCAAAGTGTGTTTGTTTATTACAGAAGAATCATTGCTCTTATGCATTCTTGTCTGCTTTTACCAGGTGATATTTCTTCCCCCATAGACTATCTTAAAATCCACTTTGCATGAAACACACAATGCAACTCTGTACCTTTGCTAGTTGACTGTACATGCTTAAGCACTGATTTCCAAGTATTGGTGAACTTCTTATAATGTTTCTTAGCCAGTGTTTTTATTTTAGCTCTACTGATCATAGATCAGAAGAGCCTATGTGATGGTCTGTTGTCCATTGTCTGACCATCCATTAGCACAAGTTTGTTATTGTTACTCCTGAACTACTTGCAGGATTGCCTTGAAATTTTACACACAGATTCATCAGTCTAGTTAATGCCACTTGGACATCCAGTATGCCTACCACAATAGCCATCTTGAAAATCTAATCACTGCTTCTCCTGATTTGATGGTCAAATCAACATGGTGTTTTCACTAAATGACTTCTTATGGTCCCTAGTTTGACATAAATGAAAATGGTGCTGATCTAATGTCCAATATCATGGCTGTCAGATCTTGAAAATTTTATTATTGCTACATCTCCTGAACAGGAAGTCCTGTTAGACATGTGGTTTTCACCAGAAGACCTCTTATGATGTCTAGCTAAATGAAAATAATGCCAATCTGATATTGAATAGGTCCACCATCTTGTGGCCATCTTGAGGATCTTGTAACCAACACTTTTTTTGAATAGATGGTCATAGCAATATGGGGTTCTCACTAGAAGACTTATAATGTTTAGAAGTCATAATAAAAATGGTGCTGATCTGATGTACGATTTGGCCGCAACAGTGAAAATCTTGTTACCACTACTTCTGAATAGAATTGATAGGTAATGAATCATGTATTAAGTTTCACCTGTTGATACCTTTATTATGACTCTTTGCCCATAAACTAAATAACAGAAAGAAGCAAACCCAAAAAGTTTTATAAAACTTAAGAAATAATTTAATTATCAAAGTTATAAATGAAAATGTGAGAGGAACATACAGTATTATCAAGAGAATCCAAAATAATCCTGACAAAGTTCTATGAAAGTCCAAAGAATGTAAAGTTCAGTATAAATTTCGAAACTGGAAACATACTGGTCTGCCAAGAATCATTACTTCAAACTGGCAGAATAATATTATAGTCCAGATAATGAGCACTTTCCATTTCCACTGAACAGTCCAAATTAATGTTTTTCCTCTTGAATAATATCTAAGTACAACATAAAATATGTTGGCAGACTAACAACAGGAACACAAGAAATAAGAATGACTCCAAAATAGGAATGAATCTGATTGATTAGTTCTCTCCTTATATGCACCTTCTATTATGACTGTATTTCACAACGTACCCCTGCATGACAGCTCTTACTATTCATTTTATTTTGAAATCAGCTATTCATGTGACCTAGCCATTGGGAAGTTACTGAATTCTTCTAGAACCATCCAAAACCCGTCAGCCAATGAGAAATTAACCCAAAGTTGCCATCAAGTCTTATTATTAAGATTATTATTAGTAATTGTCAACAAGCAAATATGTTTAGTAATTTTACAACCTTAATATTCCTAAAACAGACCCTTGTCATGCAGGCAATATATAACTTTGGATAATCTGTACAATTGACAGCCATGAATAAAAATTACAAAAACTGGATAAAAATTATGCACCAGGAGTTACAATAAATATGCATGACACCTTGCAATCAGATCCTGGTAAGAACTAACTATCCTCAATGACAGCTAAGTTTGGATTGACCCTAAGTGAAATTTTCCACCTTTGATACAGGGGGCCTTATACCAGGTGAAAATGGCCAGATGAGCTGTCGTCTATTTGGATTGAAATTGTTAAGTCTGTGTTAAAAATCCACACACACTACTCTATCTCTTTGGTCTAGTGCTTTGGGTTTCAGCAAATTTAAAACCTTTATCTTCTGAAGATGGATGATCATGAGAATAATAACTGTCATTACCAGAAGTGGATGTTCCCTGTGGATAACCAGATGGTATCTATATGTCTTTTTCTCTTTTATGTCAGTTATCTGTCTATATTTTGCACACACACACACACACACACACACAAAATACAGCTGATCCATGCATACCTCCTAAAGGATGAAACTTGACCAGAGTGCATACATAACCAGTGTCTACTAACAAGTAATACACATTTTATTCAGCTGGATCAACTTCCACCATATAAAACAAAAGTTTTTTATTTGAACTCCATTAAGCAGTTTTTTGATGATGTACCACCATAGAAATCTTGGACTTCAAAAAAATTTGAAATTTAGTGGTTTGCTCTTTATCCTAATTTAGGTGCCACTCCAGAGTTGGCACCTTTCTGTTTGAATTTAGTAAAATGTACTTAAATTTTTGGTGCTCCTGATATTCAGCTAATTTTTTGCTCTGCTGGTTGCAGACAAGAAGAGCTAATGGGATGGTCTGTTGTCTATTGATCATCTATCCATCAATTAGTACAAGATTATTATTACTTATTATTACTTCCCCTCCTAAAGTACTTGAAGGATTGCCATATATACTCACATTCATCCCATGGTTTATTTGGTCCTCATTGAAAATAGCGCCGCTTAGATATCCAATAAGGTCAAGACAGTGATTATTTTGAAAATCTTTTTATCACTACAGCTCTTATGTATGCCCTCTGAATGAATGGTGACATCAATATTGGGTTTTCACTAATGATTTCATTCAGTGTCACATTGGACCTAAATGACAATGATACCAGTCTGAAGTCTCATATGGTGGCTACAGCAGTCATCATGACAGTCTTGTTATTACTACTCTTCCTTAATGGAAAGTCATATTGACATGTTTTTATTTTTACCAGAATACTACTTGTAATGTTTAGTTGGTCGTAATTGAAAATGGTGCCTCTCTGATGTCCAGTGTTGAAGACACAGTGACCATCTTGACAATTCCGTTATTGCCACTCCTGGATAGATCATATTAACATGGGTTTTTCACTATGCAGTACCTCTTACGACATCTAGTTGGTTCAAATAAAAAGGGTGCCGACCTGGTAACTAATATTGTCACCACATTGGCAATCTTGAAAATCTTGCAATTGTTACTCTTCCTGAATGGTCATACCAACAATGTGGTTTTCACTAAAAGACTGATGACGATGTCATGTTTGTCCTAAATGGAAATGGTGTCTATCTGACACCACAGAAACCATCTTGAAAATCTTGTTACTCCTTGTGAAAGGAAGTTGTGTCGATACAGGATTTTCACTGAACGATTTTTTATATTGTCTAGTTGTTCATAAATGAAACTGGTACTAAGCCTACTTCAAATATGGCTGCCACATCCATGCCAGTCATATCAGCATAGGGTTTACACTTAATGACTTTTTATCATGTCTTGTCCCCAATAAAAATTGTCCAAAAATGATGTTCAATATAGTTGCCATGGCAGCCATTTTGTTGCTTCTCATGAATAGAAATTTGAATCAGCATGCTGTTTTCATCAGAAGACTTCTTATGATATCTAATTAGTCCTGAATTAAAAAGGTTCCTACTGGACATTAAGTATGGGCACAACAATGGCCATCATGATAATCATGTTATTGCTACTCCATCTAAATGAATGGTCTCATCAAAATGGGGTTTTGTGCTCAAAGGTTTCTTATTGATGACCTAAATGGTGCTGATCTAACACCCAATATGGCTACCACATCAGCTATCTTCAGAATCTTGTTATTGCTACTCCTCCTGAATGGAAAGTCATATCAGCATGGGACTTTCATTGAGTTTTCACCAGAAGACTTCTAATGTGATGTCTAGTTGGTACTGAATGAAAACTGTGTTGATCTGACATCAAGTATAACTATCTTGGTAGTGATCTTGAAGATCTTGTTATTGGTACTCCTAAATGGAAAGTCATGTTAGTATGGGGCTTTCACCAAAAGACTTAAAAATTATGAAATCCAGTTTGTCCTGAATGTAAATGGTGCTGATCTAACTTCAGATAGGGTTGCACACAATGAACATATTGAAAATCTTGTCTCTAATTCACCTGAATAGATGGTCATATGAGCATATAGTTTCACCAAAAGTCTTCTTTTACAGTTTAATTTGTCCTTCATCCAATATAGTTGCTGCAGTGGCTGATTTGAAAATCTTATTTTGCAAGAATATATCAGGGATAGTTTCAACACTCTGCAGTTAAAAAGTAACTAATGGTCTTGAATTCCAGGAAATTATTTTTGGTTTTGTTCTGTCATGTGATGTTTTATGGGTACATATCATCCTGGTGTTGTTTTCATTTCAAATTTGTAAAGAGAATTGAATAATTTCTTGAATCTGTTTAATTAATGGTAAGATCATAAAATTAAGATTCTTTCTGCAGATGAAAATCACCTGTATATAATATAAAGATGGTATAGAAAAATCTCTTTGGTGTTCATTACGATAACTCTTGACATTATATGTATTCCTGGTGTTCATTATGATGTCTCTGACATTATATGTATTCCTGGTGTTCATTACGATGTCACTGACATTATATGTATTCCTGGTGTTCATTACGATGTCTCTGACATTATATGTATTCCTGGAATCATTAAACAGGTTGGTGCAAAACTTGTTTTCAGACTTCAGTTTGAATATTTAAATGTACACCTGTTTCTCGAATAGAGGTAGAATAACATGAATGTTGAAGTAGTCTTGTGCTATTTGCTTAAAATGTGTGCATATTTGAAAAGGGTTTTATATTTAATAGTTGTAACTTTAACAGGTGGAGGGAAATAGATTTCCAAGACATGTTGAAGAGATGGCTGGCAACCATTTAGAATTTGTCATGAGGCAAGTAGACAGTATTAACCTGCATGTCACCCAGCTGGAGGAAAGGATTAGTGCTATGTCAGGCTATGAGACTTTGCTTCTAGCACGCCACCTCCAAAATATCACTGACAAGGTGAACCAGATAGAACAGATGGTTGGAAATCTGGCTTCTCGACTCTTGTCTGATGGTGCCACCCGGGAGCAACATGTAGGGAGTGTTGAAATGCAAATGAGAGTTCGACAGCAGGAAGTAAAAACAGACACATTTGAGGGAATTGTTACAACAC
>JAECUM010066302.1:0-15931 GCA_016617855.1 Megalonaias nervosa | reverse complement strand
ATTAAATCTAATAATGGGAATCACCATAAATGCACCAGAACAACTTCCAAGACAGTGTTTATAGCATTAAGAGTACGTCACGAAATTGAAGACAATGTGATATTATATCATCCAAATTTAAGGCGAATATTTGTTAGAATTAAAAGTGTTCAATATCCTGAGAGGGCAGTACAATCCAATTTTACTCCACCGAAAGGGTATTATTCAAGAGCCTATATTATGTTTCGAGATGTTGTAAATAAATAAACAAAATTTGACACTGGCGAAAAGAAAATATTCTTGAATCTGGAACGATGTATCCCATGTTTCATTTTGATGTTAGCAGCCATGATTCAAATCTTTTTACGCATAACATTGATATTGAGGTTATATTGGAATTAGCTGGTAATTTTCATCATGGAGATCCGTTAGCAGACACTCCATGCCATTCTTATGCTGTCATTATAAGTGACAATTACTTAACATAAAATACAATACGTGGTAAGATGAATAGTATTGTAAAAACAAATATAAAAACACCTTATATAAAGATCGCGTAAAATGTCAAATCAACATGAGGAAATATTATAAAATGCTTATTTAAAAACAAAACAATTAGTAACAATAGTATTAACAGAATACCAAATAAAAGCTAGTATTGATAGAATTTTTTTTTTTTTTTTTTTGGAGGGTGCTTTCCCTGGTTGATCTTTTCAGACCATTTAGGGAGGCCCTCCTGCCCTACATGTACAGATTGTGCTATTGTATATATTTGTTCTGTTATATTAAAGTTTGTCTAATATGGTATATATTGTGCTATTGTATTTCTTTTTGTTTCTATAATGATTGTCTAATATATATATATATATATATATATATATATATATATATATATATATATATATATATATGTGTGTGTGTGTGTGTGTTTTAATGCTTCTTTTTTTATATCTTTTTTCTTCTTTTTTTCATGCCATTCGTCATCGAGAGTTTCATCTTCTTGAAGGAAATAGTTCTTTGCTAGCAAGTCTTGTTCCTCCATTTCTGTCTTTTTCCACCTTTTTGCTTTCCTTATTTCTCTTCTAATTTCTCTCTCTCTGTCAGTGATTGTTGTTTCGGTCAAATTACTCTTTAGTGTTTCTGTTGGTTTGGAACCTATTGTTGCCAGAGTTAAGGCTGTCTCTACTTGTTTGTTTTTTGGTAGGTTGGTTTCACTATAGTTTCTTGGTTCATATTGTTTCTGCTGTTGTTGTTGTGAAGTTGGATTTTTTTCCATGTTTGTGTTTTTTTTTCTTTCTTGGTGTTGGTTCTGGGACTATCCTTGCTGCTGTTAATTTGGGTGTTTTTTCTTGCGGATTTTGTGTTTGTTGATTTTCTCGGTTTTTCTTTGCTGTTGTTGCCATGGGTATTTCCTCACGCACTTCTCTGTTTGTTATTGTCTTTTCTGCGATTGACTCTACTTGTTTGTGCATTTGCTGGTTTCGATTTGATTGTCGTCGATTCTCCTGCTGTATCATGGGGCTTGGTTGTTGTTTTTTCTGTAGTATTTCAGTCCTCGCCGATCTCATTCCTGATTCGGTTCTTTGTGTTCTGTCATTTAATTGTTGTTCTTGTTGTTGCTGGTGTTGTTCCAGTACTTGCATACTCATATCTGCTTGGCCCTTTGCTTCTGGATTCTCCAAGCTTCTGGGACATTTATGTGGTATATGTCCTGTTTGTCCACATCTGTTGCATATTCTGTGATGTATGCAGCCTTTATACCAGGTTTTAGTTAAAAATCCAAATAGGTAGAAGGCTCTTTTTACTTCCCTCAATTTACTCTTTTCAATTTCAAAGATTCGATTTCCATTGTAGATTGATGTTAATGGAATAGTGTCTAATCTGGAAGATATGACTTTTATGTTAAATTTTTCTCCAAACTTCTCTTTCGTAGCCTGCAGAGGTATTTCAAGAGGAATGTCTGTCAGATGTAATTCTCCAATTTGTTTCTTGATTTTCTTCAAAATTGGTGTTGGTTCTTTAACAATGACTGGTTGACCTTTTATCATCATTTCACCATATGGCAGAATTGGTTGCTTGCTCCTTGGTCTCAGAATATATCCCTTGTATCCTTCTCGGTTTATGGAGTATGTTTTTTTGATATATTCCGGGTCTAAAACCTTGAGTTTTACCATGATGTCTGCTGTTTTTGGTATTTTATTCCTTGGTATTTGTGACATATCCAAAAATTGCGTCCCTTCTTGGTACATACATTCTAAAAATGAACCTTCAGTATTGTCTATTCTTCTTATCTTGAAGAAATTATCCAATTTCCATGAAACAATCTTGTTGGCTTTCTGAACAGCCATTTTCTATTGTGCACTTTGCTCCATTTGTGAGTTGTAATCACTGATCCTCTCACTGTAATGCTCCTTTTCTTAAAAATTAATTTTTTTAAATTATTTGTCTCTTTACCGTTTGTCAGTAATAGTAGTATTTTTAAATCTATGACTCTATCAATCCCATTCGAAATGGTAGTATCTCATTCTTTCACTTCCAAAGTCTGCTTGGTCCTGGCCATTTTGAGATTTGAAACTTGTTTAAAGCTACGTTAAAAATCCAAATCACACACACACACACACACACACACACACACACCTGTTTGGGAGATTAGGTCTTACCAGTGCTGGTATGTGATTGGTCAGTTTGTGGGCGTGACAGAGGCGTGGTTGGAGTGGCGGTAGGGTCCAGTTTGTAGGCGTGACAGAGGGGTGGTTGGAGTGGCGGTAGGGTCAGTTGTAGTTCAACGATAAAGCTAACGCATTCCAGTAAAATATTGAAATTATTTTCATGGAAGAAATTGCTGCCGTTTTGATAAATCTAGTATGAATCCGGGTATTGTTGCAGTTACCGCTCCTACGAAGTGTTTTAGTGTTGTATACAAGTTGTGAAATAGATCTGAAAGTAATTGTTTAATTTAATTAATTAATGAAGTCTCTATCCTCCTCTGTTGTATATCCGTTTTTCACGTACTTATTGGACAAATCAGTTTGCATACAGACTGGCCCCTGTTAAAGATAAAACATGCGTGCTTAGTACGGCTTGCGTTTGTACACACCAAGACTATACCATACAAAGCTATACAGGTATTCATCTAAGACGAAAAATCTTTGTTTCTGCCTCCAGGTTGTATCAACCAAAATTACGCATAATTTTTAAAGATTCGTCCGTTTAAAGATCATATTCAACTCGAACAATCTTTGATAGTATAAACAGGGAATCAAGGGCTATAGGTAATGCATAATTCAGTACAGTTGGGTGGGGGATGGTAATATGATTAAGGGCTATTGGTAATGCATAATTCAGTACAAGTGGGTGGGGGACGGTACTCTGATTACGAAAACAATGGCTAAAAATTATGGTAATAGTGATGCCCCATTTCTTTCAGTTAAGTATCATGCAACATTTAGCAGTGAGCATGTGAAAGAATGACGTATAATAAAACGAAATTCCATACTTGTTTGTCCACATATTTTGATGCAGTGTACTACAATGTGGAGTCTGTATATAGTGAAAATGAGATATTACTGACACTTATCACTATTCCGTTTTGTGGCAAGGAGAAGTGGATTTTGTATAAAGCCTGGAGAAATTGAACATGAGCCGTTTTTTCTGTATACACTGTTTGAAACAAAAATGGATTTTTGTGAATTTTAAGCAACCTTTGCAGTACTTCCTAAAATAAAAAGGTATGGAGGCCTGTACTGGCCATAAGCAACATTTTATCATGAAGGCGAGTGCGTGCGTGTGTGTGTGTGTGTGTGTGTGTGTGTGTGTGTGAGAGAGAGAGAGAGAGAGAGAGAGAGAGATCTGGATTTTTAACGTAGCTTTAATAATTTTGCTAGTCTTATCAGTACGACAAGTAGCATGATGTCCCACCCAGTCACATTATCGTAACACCAGGCCGACCAGTCCTAACACTAACCTCTTAATGCTGGGAGCTTAGAGATGCAGCTGTAAGTACCATTTTTATAAGGCTTTGGTATAAAAATGGTACTAACAGCTGCCTCGCTAGGCTTTCAGCATTACGATGATGAAGGCAATGAAACAGTTTTGCATGTATTTTGGTAATAATAATAATAATAATAATAATAAAATGGCAGGACTTTCAGTGACAAACGTTATGATGATCCCCAGAATGAACAGTCTGATATATTTTCAAATTTTCTTTTAGCACGTCTTTCTCTCTCTCTCTCTCTCTCTCTCTCTCTCTCTCTCTCTCTCTCTCTCTCTCTATATATATATATATATATATATATATATATATATATATATATATATATATATATATATTCTACCATAGTTGGTATTCTAGTTTTCGATTATAGGATCAAATGATCATGGTTGGGTATTTGTCGATGTGTAAATTTTACCTAATCACTCACAAAGTAAATAAAGTCCGAAGGACTTTATTTAAACTTTGTGAGTGATTAGGTAAAATTTAAACATCGATAATTACCCAACCATGATCATTTAATCCTTTATAATTCCAATTTACTTCCTTTCTAACATTAGATTAGCAGATTTAATCAGCAAAACATTCACTTTTATGTACATCGAAGTTTTCTTTCATTAGCCTCTTAACTGCGATAGAATACATAGCCCTGTCTTCGCTACCCAAGATTCATCGATTCTTTATACAGTGATACGGGGTAGAATTTCATAGCGGGTCATGCCAGTGATATATTGTTATGATCATTATTTTGATATGTAAAAAAATGGTTGTTGCGGTTAAACCAGGAACATTCCTTTTTTGGAAATTACGCTTGCGTATGACACGTGTTGTTATAGCAACGTCTTTGTTACTTTCTACGCATTTCGATCTTTCAAAACCAAAATCGTGTCCAATTTTAGTGAGATCCCTTGGTTGACAATGACCCTGACCATTAATAACCGCTGCTGTAACATGTTGTCGAGGTGAAATGCAATTATGTCCGAAGATTGGCTTCTAAAGCCTGCCATATGCCTTCTTCGGCAAAAGGGGTGAGTGTTGGAGTGCAGGAAGGTCTGTGCAATTACGTTGTTTTAACTTCTGATTGTCGATTTTAATCTGTGGCTTGTCATTTTTGATTGGAAGTCACAGGAGTGGGTAGGTGAGAGCTTGTTGTTATTATTAGGGTGTATGGCGTTGATATAGATAAAACTTCATATCAAATGATCTGGAAACAGGGAACCAAAAGTAGTCCGCAAAATTTATCCATGTGTAAAAACTGCCAGATCAGTATCACGTGACCGTTTACATCCAATCAAAACGTAGAAAACCCAGTCAATTCATAAAAATTGGAATTATACTGTAGTAATTATTGAGTCTTGAGTTTACATCTCTAACCACGTTCTTGGTATCCTAATAATGGGTTCAAGGCAAGATGTAAGACTTTGGTCTAATATTTCCCCATTATGTTGACCACCCACCATATTAAACTGCCTCCTCGCATGATGCTTTCTAAAGCACCCCATGTATTTGCATATGACCACGCTGTACAACGATTAAAACTAATTTAATCCAGTGTGAGAATGTCACACACAAAACAATGACATAACTGTTATCAAAACTACCGAAAATGTCATTAAGTCGCCACTACAATGTATGTAATTAATTGTACAAATACGTGTCAACTCTTTCCCTACGTATGGCTTCTTCATCACATAGTAGAATTCACTGTAGAAACGTACGTGCCTATATGCATGTATACATACATGTCATATTTACCGTCACTTGCTGTACTGGAAGTGCCTTCTCACACACTAGCGGAAAAGCATACCACCACTACACCAGTTCTCTCATATATATATATATATATATATATATATATATATATATATATATATATATATATATATATATATATAGATTGTAATGTGTCGAATTTTGAATAAATATTGAACCTTAAAATTTAATACATTGTGCATTAAAATTTTATTACAGTCAAGCCAGCAGGGTCTTTGTGAAGGGTCACTTCGACCTTTTCTTCATGTCAGTGTTAAACAAGAAAGGCCAGCATCTACGGCTCAATTAGAATTGACCCGGGCATTGCAACGCTGCCCTGAGAAAGTAAACATTAAAGTTACCGACCATAACCGCTTGATGTGAATCCCATGTCAAATAGTAATTTTCAAAGGGAGGTTGATATGCATCGTATTTCTCAGATTCTAGGCTGTCAAAATCTGACGGAAGAATTAATTATCTTGGTGAAAAATTAGGAACCGCTGATTACGATTGGTCAGTTTAAATTAAGGCGTACACCTCGGAAGTAATGTTGAATTTAAAAGTAATGGCCTTGGTCGAATTCTTTAGTCCGAGAGTTTTCCTGCGAGAGACAAGACCCGTCTGGCTCTGGGGAAACCTAATGAATAGTGCTTTCCTCGTTAAAACAAATATAAGGGACCAGGTGGCTGTCTTGTAAGAAAAGACAGGCTTTAGTGTTAGGACGCACAATTCTGAAAAGAACAGCATTTTAATTTTCATGTAATTTTCTATTTTATTTGTCTTGTTTATGCAAATGTGTTTGATATGACTAGGATTCATAATATGTATCGTTTATTCGATTTCATGGAAATATGTTGATATGCTAGAGTTGTTATGCAGTTTATTTCTTAATTTTATAGTTACTAGTTCATTGATAGAACTTACTGATTGCATGCGATCCAAATTTTCAGATGTGTAGGATTTCATAGGGTTATATGAATTAATTTCCTTTGTCTGTTAAGACGATACTGATTATTGTGCGTTAACGATAATTGCATATTTATATATGATTTTGTAATGCTTAAAGAATCTTGTAGGTTTGGGGTTGCTATGAGCTAGAAGTTAGTGAATCTTATGCAATAGTAATCGATAGTATGTATCTTATCGAGTGGAAGTGACTAGGTTGGATGTCTAATGAGTCATGTGGTAGCGTATGCAGAGAGATATGGGAATGTTATATGCACCACTCACATGTTAATTTGTGGTCAGCCGCTGGAAGCGAGAGTGATGATCTATCGAATTAGGTCAGACCTGGATGTATATTACAGGGGCGTTTGTAACTAGAGATAACGATTGTACCTTACTCAAATACAGTCTAAATTTGTAAGGACCATTAATCGTTAAGGTCACATTATGTCAGAATTTATGCAGTGTTTGGAAAGCTAGTTTGTGCTTTCTGAGTAACGAAAGTGAGAGAATTTATATACGTATAGAAGATGTTACATACAGGGATTTTGTGATGAAAAGAGATGAAGCGTTAAGAATAGAAAGATCAAGGAAGATCAACGTATACACGTGAAGGGGGGAAGACTTGTGATACACGGAGACGAAGACAGAAAGCGACGCTAGGTGATGCAGATCAGGCGTGGACATTGTGCCCTTTTCACCACTCGTTACCATGATGAACGAATCCAAAACAGAACACTGCTATTGAAATTCTGTTAACGTAAATTTGTTTGAATTGAAGCTGA
The DNA here is from genome assembly GCA_016617855.1 of Megalonaias nervosa. Classification (NCBI taxonomy): domain Eukaryota; kingdom Metazoa; phylum Mollusca; class Bivalvia; order Unionida; family Unionidae; genus Megalonaias; species Megalonaias nervosa. The sequence goes on along the minus strand of JAECUM010066302.1, from coordinate 8,476 downwards.
CACTATTAGTTTTTTTTTGTTATTAATTTTTTTTATTTTCTTGTCTAAAGGGGGCTCCTATTGTCTTATTTCTTCTCAATAGTCTTACTCAGTTCTCTGTTGATGTTCTATCAATCCAATCACACCGGCCAATAAGATCGAGGGAGGTCATCCTCTAGATAACGACAGCCAAATCTAATTAACTACCCCTCTTTACTAAGAGGGACAACGTTACATACATACATACATACATACATACATACATACATGCATGCATGCATGCATGCATGCATACATACGTACGTACATAGTACGTGTTTCAGGAATGTTTTGAAATTGTCTTCGCTATTAATAGTACCAAACAGTGAGTTACATGCATGTGTGTGACATGACTGTTTGTCATCGGACTGGGTCGACCGGAAGAAGACCAAAATGGCATCCTTCATTACATGACATACTGATCTTTGCTACACGTACTGTATGTAAGAGGCAGTGTATATTCAAAATGTAACGCTCGTTGCGTATTGCTTAGTCTTCATTTGACACGATAATTACAATTCAATAGCTGGATACTATCTCAATGTCGTTATCTATTGCGCGTAAAAAATGCAATATCAAATTGTTATTTTACCTCTGATAAATACATTCTCCGCAAATGAAAGTTTTGTTTAAGTTAATAATTATAATGTTCCACTTATTACGTGGCATTTGGCTATGTCACACCCATCTTCCCTATGAGGACTGTGGGTATTACCAACAGCCCTTAGAATGGTTAACATAACCAGCCTCTTGCTATCTATTTTTATGCCCTTCACAAGCATGACTTGCAAGTGAACGAAATCTAGAACAATATACCCGCTCAGTCAATTGCTTTAGAGTCGGTCACGTTGTCCTCAAATTGGATTAGGAAGACTAGAGTACATTTGGACTAACAAGGTCGATGTACTGATTGAAAGGCAAAGAAAATTCGATATTGCTCTTGCTCAATTACATCCTTTCCTCATAATAGGATAATCCGCATTCCGTGACTGTGTAGATGTCTTCTTTACACCATTTTAATGGCAAGCTTTTGGACCCATAGCGTTTTGTGGAATGTATTTTTTTTTTTTAAATCTCATGATGTGTGTAGTTCGCGTAATCGAGCTGTTTATGACGCGAATTCGAGCTCTCCATTGCAAGAATTCGAAACTTACCTTACGCTTGAAAGAAAAATCCTCCAAGATAGCATGAACATAACATGGATACGTTTCGCGTTCTCTAGGCTCAGATGCATTTATTTTTTTTTAGAACCAATTAAAATTTTGTTTTAATGACATGATATCTCCAGATTGCATATTCGAAGTAGCGATTAATTTAAAGTAAATATTCAACCACACGTTCTCTCTCTCTCTCTCTCTCTCTCTCTCTCTCTCTCTCTCTCTCTCTCTCTCTCATAGAGGCACACGCAACGTGCCTTCTTCAGTCTCGAATAATCTTCCTTTTTTATTAGGTTCTTTCTGTAACTTAACTCACTGACTCACCATGGAGAGAAATTTAAATGATGAAAAACATACATATACTCTGTGTGTGCGTGTGTGTGTGAAAGAGAGAGAAAGAGAATGTATCTGAGACCTCGAATATACTTTTGGAGTTGCACCATTTCTTGCGTTGTTGCATACATGTGTTAGTATCTAGTGCTTATGCATATACATAAAATCATATCAAGACTGCTTACGTACGGACCAAAAATACGTACAGAGTGCTACAAATTGTTCTCTTTGAGACCACTCGATTAAAACAAATTTTCCGATTAGCTCTCTCATTCAAGCTTGAGAACTTTACTCGCAACAATCTCGAATACGCAGATACGCGGTTTGAAGAAGAAACATGCGATTAAACGACTTATGGAAGTGGTTCTCTGTATTCGAACTTCGGGAACGCGTAGTATTGCATGGAAATTTCGACATGTCTCCACGTTATGGACTTCTGACCTGCCAGGTAGTTCGTTCATTCATAATTAATGTTTCGATCTCGCGTAATTGCGCCCTTGAATTAAAATGATCATGCATGCAGTAAAAAGTATACTTCTGACTGTCTGTCTCTGTTAAGCATTTTAAGCAGTCGAACTACATAGAAAAGCAATAGGTACATGACATCAAAATACATCGCGTTCCCCGGGTTCGAATGCACGTATTCAAGGCTGATTGAGTTTCGAATATGAGCCTCGAATACTCTATCTCGAAATCGAAAGAACAAATCGGAATGTTGATTTAATTACATGATTTCTCTACCAATCGCGCGTCAGAGTCAGCAGCAATGCACATTCTCACATCTTCAACGATTTCTTCAATTGGTTAACCTCAAGCAACTTGTAAAAGTAAACTATTTGCAATCTTTTTATCACCTTCAATGGAAGTTAGATTAAATTATTTTGTTAAGTGTGTTTAGTTCAAAGAAGTGATGAAAGCAGAAACAAATTATTTACCAAAAGACAATTTTATCGTCATTTCGAGAACGTGTTTTACTGTTGTCTCAAATATGCAATCAGGTGTTTTTTTATTTATTTTTAAAAAAAATAGTTTTGTGGATTAAACGCATTGAGTCAGCACATGATAGGCGGCCAGTATATTTGGTCGAAGAAGAACCCAGGAAAACCACGGGTACAACCACCGACCGACGTGAAGCTACTCATAAGGCTTCTCACATACCTACGTTGGTTAAGCTGAGACTCAGACCCACATGGACTGAGGTGAGATGTGTGAGTGATCTGTGAAGACGAGCGCTTTATACCACTCGGCCACCCGATGCCCCGCAAATCGAAGACGAGCGCCTTATACCACTCGGCCACCTGAGACCCCGCAAATCGGATTGGAAACCATGCGATTGAAACGAATGAGCTGCTGAGATCGCATTTCTGAACCTCGATATCGCATATTGGAACCTCGAAAACTTTAATTTTTAAACACTGATACGCAATCTGGAACGAGATCATGTTATTAAAACAACTTTTCTGACTGAACCTCTCCAGAGTGTATTCGAGCTTTGAAAATGCGTAGCGTCTATAAATTAGGGTCACATTTGGCTTGTTACGATTACTCGTAATGGAGAGCTCAAGTACGGATATCATGTGATTAAAATTTATCACATGATCACCTTCTCGCAATAGTGTATTCGACCTTACATGTTATGGCTTGCTGTAGAGTGTAGAGGCCTCGCTGCATATGTCTAGATGTTTTAGACTGAACTGCTTTCTCGTAGGCTATAAAATTTCTCTGGAGTCAATGAACTTGTCACGCCCGTTGACTGATGTACATCTCTGTCACAGAGCATATAAAATTAGTATACGTGTGGGGTATTCTTATGTCAAATTTCATATAGTGTTTACGTCTTGAAATACTTTCAGTCTTTCTTTTGCAGATTTGTTTTGTATATTTAGGAAAGTCTCAAAGTAAATCATAATTCTCTAAAGAATAGAAATGTCCATTCTGTAAGGGTCTGTAAAGGTTTCCCTCAGTGTCGATGCAAACACCCAAGCAATCCCCGCAGGGGGTGGGGTTGGGGGACCAGGTCCAGTGGGGGCCCAAGATTCCCATCAAACAATTTTTTTGTTGGGAACGGGACCCAGAATTTTAAGTTTTGCAAAGGGAGGGGGAAAATTTTTTTCTTCTCCACTTGTTTCCTGCCATCCATTTGTCTGTCATTGTTCCGCTGTTTAATCCAAAATTGCAGTTTCGTTTCAGTTTGTGTGAATCATTAATACCACAGGGCCGGCTAAAAAAAAAAAGCGTACACACGCTTAAACGTACAGTCACTTGTCACTTGAAATTTGACCATCGTTATATTCTTGCGCACGTTTATTGGGTATTATGCACACTTAGAATGACCAGACAGACTTTTGCTTTTGTGCCGTTTCGACATTTTGGACGGGGGTGGGGGAGGCGGTCCAAACACTTGACCTGTTCCTGCTCTGTACCAGATTTTTTTTAAAAAAAGGATATCCACAACTAGACCCGAAATATATCTTAAACTTAGTATATGCCATAATTTGAGGAAATATATCTTCTGGAAGCGTTTCTCAGAAAGGAAAATATGTTTAAGCGTGCAGTTATGGCCATTTTTAGATGTTATTCATAGTTAGACATTAAATATAAAAATCATCCAGTACAAATACATGATCCTCAGATGAGACATTTGCTGTAAACTATGTACAGTGGAAAAATATCGAATAATAAAGGGTTTCCATAATAATGAAAATGTGGCGAGTAGAGTTGGCATGAGAAGGTCATTTAGTAAGAAGTCTGCCAATCCATCTATCTCTCCAGGCAGCCATCTATATCTCGCAGTCATATTAAGAGGTTTGCACATCATATAATAAAAACAATCATTTTAAGACAGCTCTGGCGTTCCATAGGCGGTCGAAACTTACTTTGTCGGTAGCGTTAAGTCAATGACCTGACTTGAACTCGCTAGAGAGTAAATGAAAACAAGTGCACCTTATGATTCAAGGTTAAGCCGCGGTTACAAGCTAACGGGTGCGTGAACTGCACATACACGCAAAATCGTGATAACGGCGCATTTGATAAGAAAACCATTGAGGGGAAAATATGGTTGCTTTTTAAGTAAGTCATATAATTTGATTTTATGACCTAGTCAAGAAACCTCTCAGCCATGGAGACAGCTCGGAACCGAAGACCAATAAAATACTTGACTGGGCGAGAATATTGTGTTGACGGAGATCTAATGGGAGTGAAATCCCATGTCCTAATGCAGCAGTTGATTGTTATTTTTTTAATTCAGTCATTAAACAAGGGTTAACTTTGCAAAAGAAGCACTGTCTTTAATTAATTGATTGGTTAGAAAAGAATTAAGGTACCGACCATTTAATGTATAAATTTTAGGGTGGGTGGGAGTGAGAGTAACGGATTTTCTAAATATTCCGACTCCCAAGAAAGTTTCCAAAGATTCCTTTGTTCTTAATTGTATTTTAAAGAAAAAATACTATATTCTATCCATCGTTTTGCTAAAAAAAGATTATCTTATGATATAAAAGACACGCACACCCCCCAAAACCCAAAAAAACAACAGTAGTCTGGTCGAAAAGAAAACAGCAGTCCGCATTCCACTTCTCTCCGAAAATTAGGTGGCCGTTTCCTAAGTTCATGGGGGCATGAGATGTTTGTCAGGTAATCTGTTTAAGGGAAGAATATTCTTTTAATTGTTGAGTAGCTGAGATTTCGCTTTGATAAGCCAACTTATTGCAGTCATAATGAGGAGACAGTGACCTACATTCTATGCTCCCGTGACAATAAATACATTTTTCACACTCATGCGCATGTTCAGACTGGACAGGTTAGTATAATACCATGTTATATCCCGTACAATTTTGTCGAACATACATGTTTATCCTATTTACAAAAACCTGACATGCCTAATGCCTCGCGATAAAAGATAAAAGTTACTGCCAAAATTCTCTCCATGCACATAATTTTTTATTTCAACAACACGAGGAATCATGTGATTTGTTAAAATTTCAGAATGAAATTTAGATTTATTTTGTTTGTGTTTTTGTTTAAATTTTTTTACAAAATCTTTCTTTGTCACAAATGGAAGATTTTCCAAGACTGAAAAAATGACAGAGAGAAAATAATATTTGTTGTGCAATACTCAAAATGGTCCACCATCATAACTCAATGTAAATGTGGTAACAGAAGTGCTTTTGTCGCTTCCTTTTGATAAAAAAAGAAACAAATACAAGTTCCATCAGTCTACTATATTTTTAGGCACCAGTGTGACAGAACAGTAGTGTTAACATATGATTATGCAATAAAACATTTTCGAGTATAAGGACCCCTTCTTAACTTCAAAAAATTTCGCTAGCCCCCACATGTTAATAGTTGAGCTTTTAGGCTCCGTTAATTGAGAAAATACATATCCATTGGGATAACCTCGTCGCCCTCATCCCACCCTGGGGGTCCAGGGCCCACATGTTGGGAACTACTGCGCTAATGCATCTAGCATCACTTTTTGTTTTGTGCTACATTATTAAAAATAACTGCTTTCTTTCAAGCCGTTTTTTAATTAGCTAGAAATTGAAAACAAAACTAACGTTGAGTTTAATCTAAAATACTTTAACGTTACCTTAATCTACGGTGGGGACGTATGTACGCACGGACCGAAGGAAGGACACACCCATGGACGCCAAAGTTATCGCTGTGTCAAGCTTCTGCCAAGGCGGGCTCAACAAAAAAATTGGTAATATTTTCTGTCACCCATGTGACATCCATGGCAATCATATGCAAACCTACTTAGTTTGAATTTTCAAAACTGTGATCGAATAGAAATCGATAGAAATAGAGATAGAATGTGATAGAAATCTAATAGAAATACACAGAAATAGAAATAATATAAATAGATATATAATCTAATAGAAATAATATAAATAGATATATAATCTACTAGAAATAATAGAAATTAGAATCTAATATAAATCTATATCAACTACTTTATCAACTACGTGGTTTATCTTTCACCGAGTTTAAAAACAAAGGAAATAATTTGTACAATTTGATGATCAATATTCTACGTGTTCGAATCCTGCCAAGACCAGACCGTCTCGTCTGCCGTGATGTGTCTCCAGGCAAAACACTTTATCCTCATCAGCTAGAGGTACTCAAAAGTTTTTCGTGTGCTACAGTGCCGTTACACACAGGCACATACACAACTTGGGATGGGATAAAAAAAAATGGTGTGGGTCCTATTTCACGAACATAAACGTCATCGAAAAGAGAAAGTACGCTATTTTTCTCTCTGTCAAATGAATAGCTTGGAGGGATTTTTTTTATCTTAAATTTAATTTATTTCATGTTGTTTGCAGACTTCTCAAAATGTAAAGCAGCGTAGCAACCTGGATGTAACGGTGACTGATATCCTTCTCACACGTTAGAAGGATAGAAACGTTAGAAAATGGCAAAGAATGCGATGACTTTGAAAACGGAAGGAGCAAGAGGTCACGACATAGCATGTTGTGTACACATTGATAAATAATGAAACTCAAGGAATAGGAATAAACACATTTTATCACAACATATACCGGCGTGTACACATCTCTCTCTCTCTCTCTCTCTCTCTCTCTCTCTCTCTCTCTCACATACTCTCTCTCTCTACTTACTTATATATATATATATATATATATATATATATATATATATATATATATATATATATAATAAAGGGATAAACATCAACACTGTCCTACGTGAGGTACAGTGGAGATCTGGTTTCAGACATATTGTATGATGGTGTGTATTTTGTGTACACACATCTATAAAGGAATAGACAAACACAACAGTAATTGGCAATCTTGCAACATATGTACATAGTTATTTTGCTTTGTTTTTTATAGACATTCTACAAAAAGTTTTACAAATCGTAACCCGTTAATAAGATTGTCATAACAATTTCGCACACAGTTCTGCTTAACCCACCCCATGAAAGGAACCAAAAGTGAAGGCTGAAACTGACAGTGAACCAGATTATTCAGTGTGAAATACATCGAAAGACTCGATTTCATTATGTGGATGCAGTAGTCAGATGTAATGAATACTCAGTGGCCAGGTTAGAATGGAGAAGAGAAAGAGATAGATACGGTGATATAGATTTATTTAAGTTTGTTATCTTTGCACAGCAAATTTAAGATAATGTTCATGACTTCCTTTAGCCTCAATGCACGAGACTTTAAATCTTTGGATTACGTTGGGTACGTGTAGAGTAATGCTTTGCAAGTAATTCCAAAATCATGACCAGGATGCTTTTTTATTTGTAACAAAAGAACACGTTACTGAGATAGTTTCTTAGTTAGCGTAAGTATTACAATAAGTTCGCGTTGAACAAGAAACTCTGACATCGGTAGGACGTAAACATGTTGACGTTATGGACTTCAACTTTTATGCCATATCGCGAAACTGCCCAGGTGACCCACAAGGCTGGACAAACTGCCCCGATGACCCACTCGGCTGGACAAACTAAACTGCCCCGGTGACCCACTCGACTGGACAAACTAAAGTGCCCCTGTGACCCACTCGGATGGACAAACTAAACTGCTCCGGTGACCCACTCGGCTGGACAAACTGCCACAGTGACTCACTCGGCTGGACAAACTGCCCCGGTGACCCACTTGGCTGGACAAACTGACCAGGTGACCCATTCGGCTGGTCAAAATTCCCCATTTGACCCACTCGACTGGACAAACTGCCCAGGTGACCCACTCGGTTGGATAAACTTACGAAAACCAACTAATCACACTCTATCAAAATGGAATTGCGTAATGAGTCACACGTGGATAGCCATCGGTTTGATGAATAACTCAAAGTTCTCATGCAGATAAATATATTTAAATCACTATCACCTTCCTCCCCCCCCCCCGAGAAAATGTGACGTGCTGTTTACCGACATAAGAAAAATGGAGTGGGGTGTAAATTTATATTATACCACCGGCTTAATCATTAATCATCGGATAATC
>JAECUM010066299.1:0-13740 GCA_016617855.1 Megalonaias nervosa | reverse complement strand
TATTGCATGCTTGTTTCAGGCAAAGTCAATAAACATTGTCATGTATGCGCGTGGGAAAAGTCGTGTGTGTGTGTGTGTGTGTGTGTGTGTGTGTGTGTGTGTGTGTGTTTAACAGCAAAATGCACGCTCTTAATGGAAACTAATAATACTTTATTGCGAACTAATTGATTTTATTGTCACTGTCAACATCCTTCTTCAGTCACGTATGGACTGTATAGGATCTTCGCAAATACACCGAAACCTTAAACGGTCAGGTCTGGGTAGGTTGGTTTAGATTGTCAGAATTTATGTTACCAGCTAAATGTTCCTAAAGTGCACTTGAATTGTTTTTCTTTCTAAATCAAGATATTGCGAAATCGTAAGATTAAGACTGTGTTAAAGGAGGTCAAGCTTTTCCTAATGTACGTGTTTCCCCTTCTAAACAGAGATCACGACCAGAGCAATATTATCATATGAGGCCTCAACGTGTAGCTAGAGACTTAAATATCAGGTGGACCTTGATATGCGTTCTATGGAAATAAACATCTCTTTACTGCTGTCGTCAAGCGGAAAAAAATCGTTTCAATGCACAGTAATATCGTCTCAAAGGAAAGGAGTGAAGTAATTTTGACCTTCTATTTCTATATCAATACATAAAGTAAGTAATTTGTTATATAATGTGATCGCTGCGATCATTCGAAGTGTTGTCGAGTGAAAATTTAACTCTCTTTCTCTTACACACTCTCTTTTATTGAAGATAGATATCATGCAGCGACTATGATAGGTTGCACAAAGCACACACGAGCTTTTTTATCGTTTATTGGACAGTTTCCTTGATAACGTTCCATACATTTAATGTGTGCATTCACCTTTATTTCCCTGTAATGTCGCACACAATAAACATTGACATTTTATAATGGAAATTTGAAAGTTTATCAAAATATGAGCAGTAATTCAGTTTTCTTTCATATGTATCAAAATTTGATGTTAAGGGTTTATGTTAAATATACATGAGAAGTGTTGGTAGCTTTAATAACTTTCTTACCTAACATACAATTGTAATAGTATAAGAGCAAGGAGTTCTAATATGGGGTAAAACAGAGATGTATTTTCTTTACCACTTACAAATATTTATAGAAATTTGGTGGTTTGACATATTTGTGGTCTAAGTTAATTTTTGAATGCTATGTTCTGTATATTGTTCAATATATAATATTATATTATGTATACATTCCTCTGGAAGGATCTCTTGTATATAGGCAAAGTGATAACAAATATGTGTTAAATAGTAGTCTTTGAAAAGGTGTTTCTAGCCAGAAACCTTATTTTGCATTGGACGACAACATGATTCTTCCCCCCTCCAAGGCCCCTTGAAGTTAGTCTAAACAACTGCGAAAACAACTTTGTTAAGGCAACACAATATATTTCTTCATCGTTTCCAGTCGAGGACATGTTATCGTTGTCAAACAAAATTGGGGTTTGATCCAGAAGAATCCATTATATAAAACTACTCATATATTTTACACAAAATTTTACTATATCATTGACAGCAATTTGTATATCTGATATTTCACACAAAATTGCTAGAGACTTCTCGAGATATTTTTAAGGTTTCAGATTTTGCAATAATATCACTCTCATCGTCACGACAGAACAAATACAAATTAATTTTACCGCTGTAATTTTTGAGTGTTTGTTTTGCGATATTGGATTAAAAAGATTGTCATTAGTTTTAAAGAGCTGTTTTGTGATCATAGCAAGTTTATCAAAATATTTCGAATTAATCTTTGCAAACAAGTGACAACTTTAGCCTGTTTCTATTTTTGTAATACCTGCTATACTTCTCGTTGTTAAGCACAATTCGTCATATGCTTTCCCTGGAAGAGAATTCTCTTCATCTTTAACGTTGTATCTTCCACTGTAATATCTTCCATTATGTTTGAAATTTACAAAACATTGACTGAGTATCGTTTTTCGTATTTCGCAACCCTGTTCGGTGTCATATCTACGAGTAAATCGTCTTTGACTCGCAGTTACTGTATCAGATCTAACATTATAAACTTTTCACCTCTGAGATAAGCTCGAAGTTGATTAAGAATTTTATCATATGTCGCTATTCCTATTTTGCACGAATTAGTTTTGTTCTCGTATTTTGGCTCGATATTTTAATTTGTTGTTGATAATGCAACACCTGCCCCTGACACTATCAACAATAATGGATTTGTGGCTCCACCGGCTGATATAATTCCAGTCGGTGTTAGCATCATAGGAATGCAATTTAGCACGCTTATTATTTTAAGATAAAATTGTCTAGCTTGTCTGATACAGTAAAGTTTTGTATGATAATATTGGTAGCATTTGATCATCTCGTCATTGTCTTTATCTTGGAGACCAGATTAAATATGACTGAAGTCAAATAATTTTTTTCACCATTATGAAACGGGATCGGTAATTGTTTCAATTCTCGTAGGAAAAATATTTTCAGCTGAAGCCTTATCGATCAGAGCACTATTTTTTTTTTTATTGACAGCATCGGCGAGAAACACTCTGTACTAATCATACACTTCAGATGAGATATCGTCATATCTGATATATGTTAAAACAGGCTGAAAAAGGAGGGTTAAAATGTGTTGATATTTCAGTAATATCATTGACTCTATCACGATAATATCTTCTGTTTTGACTATATAACTAGCAACATAACATAATTGTCTCAGCTATACATGGTGGGTAGATTTAAGTACCAGCAATCAGCTCTTTGATATTTCTGTATTTTGCTTCCGTCAATAACTTTCCATCTCATGTTTTACAGTTTTTCAACGCAGTTTTTCTAGAACTATTATCTATTACATAATCTTCGACAATAACAGGTTTTGCAGTTGCAATATCGTCAACCGCTTCATAAAATATACTTCGTTCGACATCATCATATGACTCAATTCTAGATCCAATTTCTGATATTGTGTTTAGAGCGGCATTAATGTGATACACGTCATAATTTTCATTATCGCGGGTGAGACTGTATATCAAAGCTAGATATGCTGTTCTTAGCATGTTAGTGTCAGTACTGTTATCTATTATTTCTAATAGGGTCTTTTTATCATAATAGTTCATGCCTAGCACACGAAATGCTAGATGTTTAGCAAACGTGTCCTTGAGCTTACGATTTTTAAGAAACTTGTGTTTCCTTTTTATCAGGTAGTTTGTCAAGCTCGTATTGAATCTTCTTTAGTTGCTCTTGCTCTGGTTTTTTACCGTCATGAAATTTGGTTTTACGTGGTTAGATTTATCCATAGTTAAAACAGTTTCTTTATTTAGCTCAATCAGTGTATTTATCAAATATGTTTCAACTTTTAAGCGCCGTTCCTCGCAGTCACTTACAGGACAGTATTTGCTAAATATATCAAAGTCTCTGATCGCGTATCTCAGTTGAGGGCCTCTCATTCCAGCAACTCTGGCAAAGTTATCGCTGTTCTCATGTAAAATGGGTGATTCGAAAGTTAATGTTTTCATTCGAGCAAATATATTTATTGCTCTTGCCTCCTCAAAAAATTCTGGGTCTAGCTGATCAAAATCAGTTATTTCAATCTGACTTTTCGTGTTTAGTATAAAATTATAAACTCTTCTGCGACTCTGATTGATGAAGGATCAATAAATATTATAGATTATAATTACATTAAATCATTAAGTGTATATATCTGAAACAGAGACAAACCTGGGTAAGGACCTCTACCGAATACAACATAAATCCGGAAATACGAGTAATTGTTTGTGGTAAATTCAGGATAAAGTGCAATTTCTGGGAAGTAGTAAAATGACCACTTATTATATTATACAGCATAGTCCAGGTCGAATCATCATTTAATCCATCTAATCGAAAGTAATGAATAGTTCTGAACTTAGCATTTGAAATTTCCATATTGAAACAGCTGCTGGACATTATATTTTGATCGACGAGTTTGATGTTTCTCCATTTTTGATCCACTCTAACCCGTAATATAGAGGGTTGTTAAACGCAAACGCATAACTTGGTATATTCTCCGAATGATAACTTGATGAAACAAAATTCCAATGATTATTTTGTCGTATCAGAGATATGTGGAATATGACCGACATTACTTTTTACCCGTTGTATACTACCACCAGTCGATTGCGATTATATAACACTATCCTCGTATTGGTAAGATCGGATGTAGAAACGGGTACATACGTAGAAGTTATCTTGTTGGCAACGATATCGATAGCACCTGTAATTACGTCTCCGGATTTTTTAAAATAACTGGCATCTGCAGAAGTAATTTTACTCGCTGAATGATGAACTTATTTCAGCGTCCACATAATGCATTTCTAAGCTCAAATAGGGCGACTGGATTATGAGTGGTTGTTATTTTATTCGAGCCCTTGCTTAACATACCTGTCATCGTATCACCGGAGTTTGCTACTCATGATGCAATATTCGTTGCTACGTTAATATCAACGAAATTTCTGTTTGTGAAATCTGATACCACTGATGGAATTGCCGTATTTGTTATATTATTCGATCCCATGTCCAGATTTCCCATCATAGTATCACCGGATTTTATTACAAAGTTGTCCTTAACAAACTATACATTTGTTACAGAATCGTTATTGGTCAAAGTTGTGCTATCACGTTGAGTATTAAATATTAATTTCCCGCCCATAGCTGTATTTCCAGCCATCTTCCCACCAGATAATGACAACGTAGTATTATCTACCGAGCTAAGTTGTGTATAGTTTACCGCCTGTGAATTATTTATGTTAGCTGCGGGTATTGAGCCTCAGGATTTACATTTTTGTATATTCATGTTGATATTTTCGGTCATCTTTCCACCAGATACTGACAACATACTATTGCTGACCGCGTTAGGTTGGGCACAGCTTACTGCTTGTGAGTTATCTACGTCGATAGGTGGATATGTTGTCTCAAAGTCTGACCTGACATACTTACAACGTCACAGGTTTCACCAAAACGGTAAAATATCTTATAACTGCTGGCAGTAGTGATATATCATTCGATAATTTCGAGATCACTTCGAACTACAACACGTTACGAGCTAGAATAACATTAGAAAACAAATCGTTTGTAGAGCTTAGTAGCCAATACAGAATCGGATCATTACTCGATTCAATAAACAACCGTCTGGATCTGACACACCTGCGACAATATCATATGACAGTGAATCCGCAGTCAACATCACATATATAAACCCAAGATTGATAAACTGTTTGATTGCAACAGGGTCATACACAGCACGAGGTAGCCAAGAACAATTTTTTTTCGTTTACCCTGATGTACCACCTGGTTCGCTAATGCAAGTCAAACCAAGACAGATACAATACTATCTGATCAGTATTGAAAATCAAATATCATCTATCACGATGACACTTACCAATCAATCAGATCGTCAGATTGATCATAACAACATGATTATTACTTACCATCTTAGGCTGCGCGTCAGTAGCTGAACAAAGTCAATTTTATCAGACTATTTGTATAACAAATATTGAAATGACAAAAAAATTTATCACAGAAAAATAGTAGAATTTGTTTTGAAATATCTTCTCAAAATTAGTTGAAAATATACCTGGGATAGCTCACAAGGCAGTACCAATCGCGTTAGATGCGTCAACGGCTTTTGCAACAGGAGCCGCATCTGCAGCAGGAACAGCTGTCGGTTAAAAGATCGCTGATAAAAAGGTGGAGTGCCAAGTGGTTCGGATATGAAATATGTTATTTCCGAAATAGCTCCATCACAGAAATAGCAAATGCGTTGATAGCAACGACAAAATTGTTTTATCTCCGGCCGGAAAAGAGATTGTTAGAAAACACGTACCATGAGCTAAACCTCGGAGTGGTAGCACTCGGCTTGATGCTCAGTTTTCTAGGTGGTTTTAAAAATAATCACGATTCTGTTGACGATTACAATAAAAATGTCTATACAAAATTATCTTGATCTTGCCGATGAGATAACCGTTGATTACTCAAGGTCTATTGCAACAACTTTGCTGTGCTTCAAAGATACTAGATCCGGAGAAGCTATTTCAGACGAGTTTAAAATTCGGCACTGATGCTGATGCTGCAGTACAAAATGGACTAATTCTAGCACCAGCTGGTGCTAATACAACAGCACAACATACCGTAACAGCACTTACAGCAGATGTAACTGGTGGAGTAATTGTTGCAGCGGCAATTAGAAGTGCCCTGGTAATGCTAGGCGACCAAATTATAACTAAGGATATGCTAAACAAGAAGCGTTTGCAGAGAAATAAAAACAAATTACTACGATGCTTCCGTTGACTACAATATTTGGATTTTGCCGCGACTATAACGAAGTGTTTCATGGTATCAAACATACGCTTATACTTGACAGAGCTGTTCAAAACGAGTCAGTGGTAATGATTGCCAGTTTATAATTTCAAGATTGGCGTGAGGGATGCCACGAGATGTAGTATCCATTTCAAAATTGATAGAACTTGAAACAATGTTATCCGAGTACAGAAGAAAGATATACTTCTAACAGCATAAGGTTTATCGAATTGCTGTGGCAAATTCAACTGGTAGCACATGGAGAATAACAACAGCGCCTAGTGAACAGTTCATGAGACATACATTTGTTGTGTTTCCACAACGCAAAAGACGAGGCAGACAAGAACAAAACAATTCTGTTTTGATAGCGCTGACGTAAGGCGAATATTTGCCAGAATCAGTTCTAAGCAATATTCTGAACGAGCGATCTAATGCAACTTTACAAATAACAATACTAGAAACTTATCTCGTGCTTATATATACCTGACGGAGGCGATGCAAAAGTATCATGACGCTGATACTGGATTTCTGATATCAGTAGAAGAGTTTCCTTACCCGATATTTCATTCTGATGTGTCTAAGCATAACGAACGAGCTATTGGATTAACCGCTGATATTAAAATAACGTGGACGTTAGGAGCTGTTCCAGATGATGCTGGTTCTCTAATTGTTCCACAATACTAAGCTTAAGCGCTTGTAACATCTGATAGATACATAATACTTGACGCCGTACTAGGTACGATGTCTGTACAGGTTTAGTGGTAACAATTTTATTTGATAAAATTAATAATGGAATATATTTTGCATGATATTGATTTGACAGGGACAAATACAAAAACTAACACGAGCTATATCCAAAGGAAAAGCGGTGTCCCTAAAAATAGATTTGAAAACTCAGCGCGTTCCAGGAATATTAACAAAATTACTTCCTACACTTCAACAAATAAACAAAACGTTAAATAATACACCTCATATACTTGCTATGTCAGTGTCACAAATAGTAGCATTTGCTAGATCGAAAACGATCCTCGAAGGATCAACGATAGCTACTTTAGCACGAACACTATTACCAATAATATTCCCTGTGATAGTAACGTTGGGCATTGCTGCAGCATGTGGTGCAGTATCAGGGGAAACAAAAAAGAGCTGCATCCGGTGCCTCAGGCACCGGTGACGGAATCAGACAGTTGCTGTAAATCAGTGGATCATAAAACTGATGGAGTGCTTTGCAGTTCAATTTTATCTGATCAGTAATTATGAAACAGTGCCAACAACTCTAGCAATAAAAGCGACTAGGACAATACAAAAATAACAAAACAAAAAAACAACCACCAACAAACCGCAACGCAATCAAAGACGGTTTCATAGGTCCGCTGCTAGCAGGGATAGGAGGAAGTCTATTACCAAACCCGTTAGGGATAGGACGCGGACTGCAATCACAACCAATGAGAAGAAGATGTCGCTGAGGATTGATACTACCAGGAACCAGACGATGAAATTATCCATGATGAAATCATACGCGTTAAACAGTATTGCGATCGGTGATAATCTTAACGATTTCAGCGGTTTTATTGGAGTATTCTTCAAAGAAAAACTAGCAAATAGATTACCAACTGCTGATCAAATGGTGTTTTTAATATACAAAATTTTATCGATGGATCTGGTATTCACTGGGTAGCTCTTTACGACAACAATTGATGTTATCAACAATACATCCTAAAGAATTATAAAAAAGTAAATTAGAACTCTAGCCAACTTCAACCAGTTGGAACTTCAGCTTGTGGTTACTATTGCTATTGTGGTCGATGATATTTGGTGGATAGATCTCGCAGATATGCAAAACAATGCACAGTACAACGATAATAAAATATACATGTTTAACGTCATTGGCGTTTTTAGTAAATACGCGTTCAGTGTTCCTGTTACAGATTAAACTGGACCGACGATAACAGATGCATCGAGAGACATTATTGTTAGGACGGAGCGAAAACCAAATAAGATTTGGAGAGACCATGGGACAGAGTTTTTGTAACGAAAAGTTCGAGCTGTTTATGAAACGGAACAATATAAAAATATGTTAGATGTAGCGAAGGAAAGAGTTTTGTTGTCGAACGCGTAAATCGTACGATGAAAGAAAAGCTCTACAAGCAGCTTACAGCAAAAACCCCACCCAACATATATATTGATGATCTGGCAGCAATAGATTCAGATTATAATAACACTAAGCACAGTACAACAGGTTTGTCACCAAACGAGCCTATAAATATCCATTCTTGCAAACAAGAACATGTATCGCAGACACAAGTTTAACGCTGGTGATCGTGTCAGAATTTCATTAACGAAACAAATATTTGAAAATGGTTTTACCTCGAACTGGTCTGAAGAAGTGTTTGTCACCGAGAAGAGTTTAACAACGATACAGGTAACATATAAGCTAAAGGATCTTGCAAACGAAGACGTAATAGGAAGTTTCTACGAACAGGAGCTTCAACAACGAACAACTAACAACACAAGATATATTTGTTATCAAACGAGTGATATAAAAACGTGGTAATACAAGTTTGGTCAAATTGCGTGGTTACGGTGATAGTTATAAAAGTTGGATTCCAACTAGAGAAATCAAAGATCTTTCGCTAGATCGCTGTAAATCTTCTCCTATTATAGAAGAACAGTCCTACATTGTATAGGTCTATGCAACGATATCTGATGTCGTCTTTGATTTGCTGTTAAATCTGTCATCAAGTTTAAAATCCTTACAAAAATAAAATCAAATTCTAAATTTTTAGACATCCATAAACTTCAAGTTGTCCAATACACATAAACGGCTTGAGCATCTCCCAAAATATTTGATGCGATGTGACAGTACAATTAAATCTTTCAATCTTCTTTGCAAGCTGATACTTGACATTATGCAATATAAACTTGTTCGTGTTGAGGTATAATGCCTAGTACATCAACAAGTTGATCATCAGGTACAGAAAATAGATGTGCTTCAAGGTCAAATTTTGATTGTTCTACAATCCGGTGTAAACTACCCTTATTAATTATTAGACCACTAGCGGTCTGAGTGATATTTTGTTTCACATTTGACTCGCAATCAATATCAGCTTGAAGATCATCAATTCGTTGAAATATGTCATACTTTATCAGCGATATTATACTTAAAACGTTTGTCTAATAAACAGTAATAAATGCCAGACGAAATAAGGAGCATCATGCGAGCTAAATTATTTGATATAAACTTGTTGTTTGACGCGTTTAAAGTTTTTACTAGCAAAAAAGAACGGAGTCTTAAGCAGATAAATCTTATCTTTGGATATGCTCCTTACTCAGCTTTTGATGTGCTGTTAACATATTTCGAGGTATCAGAACTCGAGAAAGGTAAAAGAATTTTTGTCAGATATGACAGGGACACTGTCATGAAATGGGCTCATTGTTGCTTGACCAGAGAAAATCTTAGGGATATTCTAAAGATTGAACTGTGATAAATGGAGTGCAAAGCACTCTAATTTTTTGCTAAATAGTTGAATAACATAGAACGGTTTGTTACTCGAGCTAATCTTGTAAACATATATCAACTTGAAGAGCCTATAAGAAACATGTTTCGCGGCGACGTTAACGCGATGACCCACGTCGAAGTAGAACGAGAAGAAATAATCTTATTTTGCTTAACAACGTCGGAGTCGATCGCATGCTGAAATATGGTAAGATTTGGATCGAATTCGACAGAGAAGCTCTAGGCAAATATGTCAACTGCTGCTTGACAAACGATAATGTTGCCGCGATACTAAACAACAAATAAATATCGAAAGAAGATTCTATCAAAAGTTGTTGTTGAGCATGCGGATTTTGTGGTGTCATCAGCGGCATATCTTATTAATGTTGGCTTAATGTTAGAATACTTTGCCGCTGATGAAATTGTTGTTTTTGTTGTTTTTTTTTCTCCTGTGACAGAATTAGTTGATATAACAGGTTTGGCAGGTTCTTTAAAATTGAACTTTCCTTTACCTCTCCTGTTCTTTTCTTTAGAGGTAACAAGATTAAGATTTTGAAGACGATTATCAACTTTATTGCTGTTGATATGATCGATAACAAAGCCACTAGGAAACATATCATGAAAATATTCATAAACGAAACGATGCAAAGAATATAAAATTTGATTAGTTTGTGTAACTCTAACCTGACAACACCTCCTCTGCTAGCCTCGTAAAGATTATAAATCAGGGGTGGCTTAAACTTCTCTCTCAAAGACAAATTTGCAATGGCATTGTCGGTGACTTGATCATTACATGACAAACTTCCATTCCGGCTGGAATATCATCATTAAACAACGACCAGATGTCACGAAACTGTATAAATCCCCCTATTTATTTAATGCATGTACTTGGGTCTCGTGTCTTGTGTATAACGATACCCTTTTGTGATTTATGTATATTGTACAACATTTCGAAATAGTGAATTCGGTTCATCCCTGCCACACGTGCGAAGTGCTCTCGATGGGAAAAAACCGATTTACATCTAGCACACAGACGATGTATGGCTGAATCGTCTATAGATAAATGCCTCACCGTATGGCGATATCTTTACATTACCGAACGTCTTGTCAGTAAGCAGTCTACTCAGTACAGGAGCCCCCTAGTTCCAAATTGTCAGATAAACAGAGGAAGAATTACAGAATCAAACGAACGGAAACGAAACGGACTTTGAATTAAGGCAATGGAGCAAGAATATTAAAAGAAATTAATGAAATACAAAGAAATGGAATACAATAATCGATGATGAGACTTCTTCTTGTTGAGCAGGGAGAAAGGACAGATCGACAAAATTGCGATATTTAGACTCCTTCCTATGACCAGGGAGAAAGGACACTCACCATTCTTTATGGATTAAAAGATGACTTAACGCAATGGAATATGGACTATTGATTCAGAAGTATTTAACCAACTTAAACGAATGCGAAGAACACTTATTAAACCGTTTAATATTATTAATTTAACTTTGCCAATAAATATTATAGCTAAACTTTCAAAATTTACTGATTACGATTAAATTGACTAAACTAAACAATTTATCATGCATTACTTTAATAAATTATTATTAAATTATTAAATTATTAGTAACCTAACTATAGCCACTTAATATTATATTTACGTTCAAAATTGTCATTCATGTATTAGACATGAAACTCGTGGCACCTGAGTAGTGTTCATGTGATCGCGAAAGCGTAGTGTGAATGATGTTCGTGCCTAATTAAGATCTCAAATAACCTATGCGCAAAGCAGAAACAGTATAAAATATATCTATTTATTAAAGCTATAAAAATGTACTTAATATAAATTAAATTTGAATTAATTTAATTTAGCTTATATTTATTAACTTTAGAGTTATAGGAAACTATGATTACGAATTAAATAACAACTTCAGACATTTGATATATTAGAAGAAATAAAAGATTTGAATGGTGTACAAACCCTTACTCAAAATATAACAAAAACGAAATTTAATAAAATTAATACGAGAAACACACACATATGGAAAAAAAAAAAACATGAACACATAAAATACATTAACTTTTGTCACAAGGGGGTTACTCAAATGATGTCAGTCTGAGAGTAACCACACCAATAAAACTTAGGGACTTGACCATCTTCAGCTGTATAGGTATGTAAGTTATTTAATAATTTCTTGTGTCGATTATTTATTATGCATATTTTAAGTTATAGCTATTGTACTGTCACGTTTACATTTGTATATTTTCTATGTAGCTTCGGATTGCGTGGTGTAATGCAAATATTTTCTATTTGTGTTTGTGACTTAGCAAGAGCTTCATATTAGGAATATAAAGTTGCATTTTGTTAAGAAACGTTTAGTACCATAGGATTCTCATCGAGCACGGCTAGGTTCACTTCTGAACCTCTTTATTGCTTGGCAATGTTGTGCCAATGATGTTATTTGTATAGCTTATCATATATAATGTCATTACGTGTTATCATATATGCCCATATCACGTATAGTACACAGTGTTGGATGTATTTTCAGCTGATCGTAGTCGACGTGGTTCCAGCTGTAGAGCTAACCATAGAAGTTGACCATAACAGCCGTAAAGCTGAACCATAGTAGCCGTAAAGCTGGGTGAACAGTGTTGCTGGTCGAGCAGCAAGTGATCAGGCGTTTCTGACCAGATTGTTGGGCGCTGATTGCTTGATTGACCAAGGAATTGAATAATGGTTGGTGACTACCTATAATGCTAAATGCTTGACTGACCAGTGTGACAGGCAGCCAAGTGTGCTAATGACGGAGCGTTTCGTGTTACTCCATGCATGTTATCTTTAAGCTGTGGGCTAATTTTGGGGTTTGTTATACCCAGTGTTTGGGAGTGTAAAGATATTTTATATGATATATATCCATTTGTTTTCATCATTTTACTATCTGAGTAAAGTACCTCAATTTTCACTATTTGAGTGATTACATTTTACTATGGGAGTAAAGTACATCATTTTTTACTATTATGAGTAAAACGCATCATTCTTTTCGTCTTGTGAAATTATTGTGAATCGTTCACCTTTGTCCTTGTACTGTGTAAGGTCAGTTATTTGTATTTTATTTGTTGCATTATTAGGTTCGTGCGGATTATGTTAATTTGTCCAATATTTGGATTTTATACACGCACGTATTAATCATAATTCTTTTTTCATTCACGCCATTCATCAGTAAACAATGTATTTGTATCACCATCAAAAGTGTTATGTTGTGAATCCGAAATCCAACCCGTTTATATTGTTACACCAATTAAATTCATGTCAAAATATATTGGTGTACTTTGAATTATCGTAGGACTTGACATTTATCTTATAACCGGCTGGTGTTATAATCCCGAACTAAGCTTTAGTTTTAAGAATAATAATAACTCCAAGTTCATTGCCAGCGAACAGGTTATATTTTGGATGACACAAGAATATTTCCTGGCACTTTGGAAGACTGTTGATGATAATTGGTTGTTGGTATAAATTTGCCATCATATACTTATACAATTTTCAAATCTCTAATTAGCAATTTCTTTTCGTGCTTTTAGAGAAATATAAAACACAATATTATAAGATGTTGAAACTTGCAGATATCGCGAAATGAAGATTGTTCGTGACAAAATATCAGCCAAAAAAGTGCAACAGCATTTGTCGTATTCGATAATAGCTGAAGATTTAATAACTTTTACTAACAAATTTCTCATCTACACATTTGATTCATTTACTTCAACCAACAGTAGAGTCTGATCTTGCCACTCATAGCGGATTAAAGATTATAGTACAGTTTCATATTCCTTTTTCAAAAATGGGTATATCATCGGATCGGCATTCGGATCAGATACAGTCGTCTCAACAGCAACAACAACAGCAGTTGGAAGAACTTGCCGATCCTTACATTACATCGCTATT
>JAECUM010066298.1:0-14151 GCA_016617855.1 Megalonaias nervosa | reverse complement strand
ATATATATATATATATATATGTATATAATGGCATCGTTCCGAATATTGTCGACACTCGTCAGCCACAGGAATCGAACCACGGTCGTCAGTATCATATTCCCAACACTATACGACTGAGCCATTTTCCGATTCATACATATAGACGTTTTAAAACTATTATGTAGTTAACCCAACACCGAATAAGCAGGCAAATTACGTACGACCAATCTACTGAATAAAATCACAATTATTGTAGAACTGTAGCGTAGATTTACTTAATTTACAAACATAATTCATAAAATATACTGTATAAAATAATCGCACATTACATTTTTTGTATGAGTTATCGTTCGTTAAGGTCAAAATACATGTCTTAGGGCTAAAAATAACTTTACGCACTCGTATAAACCGACGTGAATTTAAGGTTATCAGAGTTAAAAGATGCATCAATATCCCTCTCTGTTACAAATTGATGCTTTACTAACAACTAATTGCTAACGGAGAACAAATAAATCACTAAATAATTAACGAAAAACAAGATATATTCGTTGTCTGTAAATCGAACGTAGTAGTAAGGGAAATAATCGTTTAATTTACTCTGCAGAGAGAGGGGACAGAGTTATCTCGCTTCATTATATATACAATTGCTTTAATCATAGGAATTGATTATTATTCAGATTTTAGTAAACTGCCCATCAGATTAAGGAAAATCAGATTATTTTTTCCCCCTGATTGTATCAGGAAATATTTACTCAGGCGTTCTATGAGCGTATATACAGATTAATATGCAATAATTCCCCTCTTAAATCCAAAATGTATCCTGTCTGGTCAGTAAGTTTAAAATTTATTCTTGACAATAATGGATTATGTACACGTAGATAAACTGGATTAATTGGCTCAGATACAATTAACCACCCGGGCGGTACTTGAGGACTAAATGCATATAATATATACCCTTGTTGAGCTTGAGTGGATTTTTCAAGATCTACTTGATAGCTGTCATCAATTACGTCACATACTAGATTGACCGCGATCGTTGATGTTATATTAACAATACCAGGTGAGATATGGCGGCCTCCACCATGCGGATCATTATTATATTTAAGAATGGTTGGTGTAGGTATTAATTTTTTCCATGAATCACATATTCTTTTAAAATGTTCATCAATAAGATCAATAACTGATTTCTTTAGCTCTTCAGAGTTAAATCCCGGAATTACAAATGTTGGTAGCTGTTCTTCTGTAATTTTATGAAATTTAAGAAACACTGTTTTAAATAAACGTTTATAACTTACACGCTGAATAGGACCGTCCTCATTAACTATGTAAGTATTAAGAAATCTATCTGCCGGTACGTTTAATGTTTTTTTCTCTGTCAACGATAGCCTTATTTACATATTCTAAGTCTGATGCAACTTGATTCTTGATTCAAATGTTGTATTACTTCAATTATTTGATTTTTTAAGTCATCGTTGTAGGAAGTGCTGATGCTGGAAAATAAATTTCTTAGATCATTCAGTACACGTACATGTTCAGATTTAATTGGTTTTGAGTTATTTTCTTCAACATTAATTGTTGCTATTCTTGTTGTACCTTTACCCTGAACGAAATCTATAAAATGATTATAAGTTTTGTAACCACGATAAGCATCCGGAATCTCAATGAACGGATAAGTTTTTCGATATTCTGGAAGTTTTATAAATTTTTCAACATCTATGACGAAATCAGATCGTTGTGGTTCTGGTGGTCCTTGATAAACTGATTCAACTTCAGGCCATCCTAATACTGATCTAATCGAACTTTGATAAATATCTACAGAATAATCAAGGGAATTTATTTCAATCACCGCCGATAATGTTGGTTCGTAAAAGTAATTGCTATTTTTGATTCTTTTCCTGTGATGGATTTAATTCTGCGTTGGAACTCATCGTTGATCTGTTCTATTTGATAACTGCCCGTTGGAATACTAACAACTTGCCAATCAGGAGTTCCATCAGGCTTATTCTTATTAGCGAATACTAATGAATTATTTGGCTGTAGTCCATCAAATGGTTTTGATCTAATATTAGGCCAGCTATAATAAACTCGTAATTGCGCTAATGCTATTTCTTTTGCAGGAATTGCGGTTGGAAAGTTAACGCTAAACTCAGGATTGGTCGAACTTAATGATATCACAGTAGTTTTTGACGGAGTTGTATTAGTGACGATCTGTTGAAGTAGCTCTCTTGAGTCAGTCATTATTATTATTGTTATTATTTAATTCGCCTTGGTTATTGTGAATAACTTTGTCAGCGATTCTGAATGCTTCATCATAGGTCTTCATTATCGTTGCGAACTCCTCATCAGATATTTTACCATCGCTGAGATACGCAGAAAGATACGAGGATAATTTAGAATAGGCTGTTGTTGCTGTATGTAATTTTATTATATACTCATGTAATTTAGTATTTGTACATGCAGATATCTTCTTAGCTATAATACTGAGAATACCTGCGATAGTCGTTGAAGTTGAAATGACGATTGTTACAACTGCAGGCGCTGTCATTGTTATTGTTGATAATAATAATCCGGCCCCAGCAACAATAGCGGAAACTGAGTAAACAACTATATCAATAACAACCATACGTCTGCGATATTTTTTTACTTTTACTGTATAATCGTCGATTATATTTTTTAATTCAGTCTGACATTTACACATTTGATTATATCTGTGACGTTGAACGTCGATGTAGGACTGAGGTCCTTGGTTTGATCCATTATACGATGACGTTAAGTAATTAATTGTGGTGTTTGAGCTACAAATTCCAAACACCACCAGTAAGACGTTGCGGTTATTGTTTGATCATCTGCTTCCAGTAAAAATATTTCTTCAGCATCTTTATTTAACACTATAGATACAACTCCAGAGAAAGCATCGGTTGAATGAAGCCACGGAAATGTTGTAGTATAAATTTTAAACTTTGCAGAGCTAAAGATAGACAGTCTATACACACCAGTAACCTCTGCGGTATATTTGAATGTTATTTTGCTGTGACCATGTTGTTAATCCTGATGCTACTGTATATACGATATTTTTAATTTGTCCGTGTAGAATTTTAATCAGATTAGTTTTTTGAACAATATTAGGTATTCCACTAACAATATCATTGAGTTTCATGTTAACGTCGGAGAGTTTTATGTCAACGATTGGTTGTTCCCCAAAGAAATCTTTAATGGTTTTGTTTATGTTTCTACGAAAATTTAAAAACGTTTCTACATGTCTAGAAAAAGTAGCAGTGAGTGTAATCATTTCGTCATTGATTGTTTTTAGAGGAATTTCCTTATCATCGACGTATTTCTTCGTCGCAGCATCAAAATCAGATTCTGGTGTTCTGAGATTATTAATACCATTATTATTCATATTGAGAAATGCACGCATTATACCGCCGTTGACTAATACGTACTTAGATTCTTGATCGTCGACATATTTCTTTGTTGCAGCGTCCGCAACTTCGGTTGGATTTCCAAGACCTGTAATTTTATTTTGGTTCATGATGATGCAACCCGTGAATGAATCACCAGCTTTCTTAATATAGTCGTTGACTGACGTACCGGAATCTTGTATTTTACCCTGATCAGTAAAAGTAACGATATTATTAACAACTGCGGTAGGAACTCGTATAAGTACATCTGGCAGTTGTATATTACTAGTTTTTAATCGTCCTTCTTTATCCTGAAAAACA
The DNA here is from genome assembly GCA_016617855.1 of Megalonaias nervosa. Classification (NCBI taxonomy): domain Eukaryota; kingdom Metazoa; phylum Mollusca; class Bivalvia; order Unionida; family Unionidae; genus Megalonaias; species Megalonaias nervosa. The sequence continues at coordinate 10,450 of JAECUM010066298.1, read as the reverse complement.
ACTACTTCATTTTGATCAACACTGGTTATGTTTAATAAATCGTCAATCTCATTTCTGAGTTGATCGAGAGTTGCGTATTTAGATAAATCAGCTTGCTGCTGAACTTCACCACGAGAAGATCTTCCTTAAATATCTGCCATTATATTTATTAATGTCTGTTTAAATGTGACAACGTAATATATTCATGCACGACTTTATGAGGTGGTTTTGTTGATTTTGATACAGCATCAAGTACGTTAAGTACTTCTTGACCACATATTTGGTGGATCCGTTAATGGTTGTGTTGGTAACGTTGAATATCAGATTGGAATACTTTGATCGCCGCTAACATACTCTAAGAATTCTTTTGGTGGAGCTAATCCATATGAATCAAAATAAATAATTCCACGTGGATCAATTGCATATCCAACCCAGTGGGTGCTTGGTCCAGAGTTTTTATCGTGATTAATAATACCGGTTTCAATTTTGTTTGGTTGTTTTGGTAATTGATCACGCATAAAAACATCTCTGAAGTTTTTAATTTTTAATTTTTTAGCAGCATCGAGTAAATCAAAATTGGACATAGGAGATATTAGTAAACTGTCCCTGGTTATCTTAGGCCTTTTCCGTACCATGAATGTGGAGTCCCTGGTAATCTGAGACCGCGACCGTATGCTGGGCCTGATAATCTTAGACGACCCGGCTGTGGTACGTTTGGTGCTCTTAGACGTCTTCCGTGTTGTTTTGCCCGTGATCTTTTTTTTTTTGAGCTTTCTGCGTGCATGATTCCCTGACCCGTTGCTTTCTTTAATGCCATTCCAGCAGCGGTTCCAACGGCACCTAATGCAGCTGCTTTTGCAACTGCTGGGGCTGCAGCGGCTATTAATGCTGATATAGCAGCAAGAAGTGGAAATATACCACCCGTCTTAGCGATGTCTTTAATGGCACCCGCAGAAAGATTAAGTTTTATACCTTTATTTGATTGTTTGGCTTCATTGAAATGCCTGAGCTGACGTTCTGTAAGAGATAATTTATTTGCACCGCTCATCTGTTCTTTCTTTAGCGATATTTTTATTCCACAGTTATCTTTTGATGCTGATTGTAGCCTTTTAATCTGACCAGGAGTCAGACTAACACTAACGTGATTATATGACATTATAATTATCATAGATGATCTAATTACGTGTTGCATATTTTCGACTGGAGCATCAACAACTCTCATTCGTCCACCAACACCTTCAAGTATCATCGATTTATCGCTAAGTATAACAGCAATTGCCCTGTAATTGGCAATAACAACTGCTGGTGCTATTGGTAGTGTCACACGAGCTCGAAAGTGTATATCAACTACTGACTGTCTGTATAAATCCAAATGTTCCAGAGAAAAGTAATAGATCGGATATAATGTTGTAAAATCCAGCTGTGATATTTGTAAACCAGTATCAATATTTTGATCACGTCCCATGAACGTCATCAGACGGTGATATGCACGTGCTACATGATTTTGATCAAAATTCAGTAAAATATCCTCAGATGGTTCTTGATGTCCATTTATCCTCAACGAAACCTCAGAAACACCAATATTGTCAAATATCATTGTACTTTGTGTTTGATCATTTACCAGTGCAGCATCTTGAAATGCAATAAATATATGTCGTGGTGCAGAAACACCTTGCTGAGAAGCTATTTGCCATGTAAATAAACCATTAATATTACTCTGGATAGCATCTGTAGTCATTGTCAACCACGATAACGCTGATTTACCACCTTGATTCATAAAAGAGAGTAGACGATCTTCTTCAGTTATTGATGGGGTCATTACTGGCATCCATAATGAAATTTTTGTCAGAATTACTTTACCAGCATCAACACCGGGAGGTCGCCAGATTGCATCATCGTCGGTTGCTTTTCGTACAAATACAACTGTATGCTTAGCTCCGAAAATGACTTTTCTGACATTTCTGCAAAATCCAAAAATATGTGACAGTGGAATGGCACATGAAAATGCTCTTCTATTACCTGGTAACATTGCTCGACGTGATCTAAATCCTAAGTTGAAATCTGCATCTACATTAATAATCATACCTTGTACATCCGCATCGGCGTTTCTAGCAAAATTTCTTGGTCGTCCTATTTCATATTGTTGATACTCTGGAGAATTAGAAGTATCTTTTACAAACATCATTGACGGGCCAGCCGATCTTGAATAATCGTCGCTGTATCTTGCTAAACCCAATATTGTTGTAGCAACATCAACGTCTTTCTGAATTGATTCAATATTTTTTCCGTCAATCATTTACGTAGCGCTGTCAAATAACGCCATAATACCATTATTAACAAAACCGACACTAACATTGTCTCCATATGCTACTGGTACTGCAGGATTAGCGATATTTAAAATTTCACCTTCTACTTCAATAAATACTTCAGCGGGTAAGAAATACCTACTTGTATCCTGAACCTGTAGTTCAATTCGTCCACGCTGATCTGGAATTCGAGCGTCATAAGAATAATATTGATAATCACGCACAGACTCATTCTTGAGTACTGGTGCGTCCATGTCAAATGCTGGATCAGATATGCGCTTGAACATCTTTATTATATTTACAATCGTCTAACACGAAGACCACTTCCTGCTATCAGACTAGCGGTTATATTTTTTCTTTTTCTGACATTGGTACATCAGCCAACTCTGCTAGCTTTTGATTCGCAGCTTGATTTATTATTTTACTGACATTTGCAGGCATTACTTCAGTACTAGGTAATTTTACTGGTGGTTGAGGTTTTCGTCGTATTAATCGTGTTAGTCTACCCTTGATTGCTGAAAATGCTTTACTAGCTCGATTACCCACAGCACCAACACCTTTTTCACGAACAACATCAATAGCTTTCATTCCCAGTTGCTTTGCAATCGGTATTGCTTTTGGGGCTATTCTTCTAAATAGACCCTGAACAACATCACCTAGTCCATCTCCGTAGGTTGTTTTGTATACCGGTAATCGTGAATTTATTACACTGACCATGGTAGGTCCACGTTGAGTACTATGTACGATTATTTTATTATAGTAATTGTATTTAATTAAGTACTCAGTCACTGTAGTAGTCATCGGCAATTTCGTTAATAAGAGACTGATAAACATCAACGTCCATGATACCGCCTGTAAATAACCGTCTGCAAATATCGGCTACTTCATTAATTATTTCTGTAAAATTATTACCAGCTCGTTTTCCTCCGATGAGGATTGCTAGTCGTTCAACATCGGAGAGAATGCTGTTTGGAGTAAGATTGCCTCCAGTAGAGAGACCCTTTCCTTCTTTTTCCTCTATAGATTTTAATTGTCTTTTTATTTCTTCCTCTCTATCTCTCATTTTTTTCCATTTTTCATTGAATTCACCCATTTCCTTAATTAAATTTCTTTCTTCTTCTGAATCTGGAATTAAAGTAATGTTTCTTAATTTACTCAATTCCACCTTTTTTCCATGTAGATTGAAACAATGGGTGTTTATATATTTGTGTCCATTCTTTTTCTAATTGTTGTTTTATCCTACCTACTTCTCTCTCTTCCCTATCTCTCTGCACTTCTAACGCCCTAGCTGCTTCTTCTTCCGCTTCTCGTCTTTTTGCTTCTTCCTTCGGTGACAGTTGTAATGGTGGTGGTAGTTCCAATGTTGTTTGAGGATCTGGTTGTGATTCCAATGTTGTTTGAGAATCTGGTTGTTTTCTTTTTGTATATTTTCGTTTTGGTCTTGCTGCTTCTTCTTGTTTTGCTTTTCTTCTTTCTTCCTTCTCTTGTTTTCTCCGTTCTCCAATTTGTTTTGCTTCTTCCTTTTCTGATTTGACTAAATAATTAACGTCATCAACATAATCCCGATATAATGAATCACTAGCTTTAGTTTCTTCAACGTTCATACGTATGCGATATAATACTTTTTGCCACTGTTCACGGGTTTTAATATATTTAGCGTATTCAGGTTTCATTAATTTATCTCTTCGACCAAAACTTTCCGCAGCAAATGTAGCTAATTGTTGTAGATCTTTAATGTTATTAATTGCCTTAATAGTTTCTTCATTAAATTTATTTATTAGTTCAACATTACTACTCATTGCAGGACTTTTTTGTTTAGGAGCTAGTGCTTCAGCGACTACAGGTTGAGCAGCAGCTATATCAGCTGGAAGTCCACGTAAAATTCTTTTTGTCTGTTTTGTTCTTTCTGCTATTTTTCCAGTTGCTTCAGCAGTTTTTTCTAACGCAGGAAGAAGACCTTTAGTAGCCTCTGTAATAGGTTTAAATAATTGTTTTGTAGCCTCTTCAAACTCAACATGAGATTCCTGACGCGATTGAAGTTGTTGCTTAACAGAATCACGGACAGGTAAATATTTTTTAATTGCCTCTAATCGCTCTCGAGCTAATTTAGCTGAATGTGGTTCTCCAATATTCATTATTGATAATATTATTTATACTGGAAGTTTAATTTATAGCAGCATGCAGGGTGAAAAACAACCAAAATTAATTGACCCGGTAAGTAAACTAAACGCACTATAAAAATAAAAACAAAAAGTCAAAAATAAAATAACAAAAATGAGCTAACCCAAAAGATTTATTATCCGTTTTCAACCGTATTTGGAAATAATATCGGTTAGAAGGTTCGGTTTAGCGTTATTGACCTTATTTTTTCAGCCCCCGTAGGAACCTTTATTTTGTGAAAATAAGGTCAGGAAACCAATTGTAGGGTTCACCCTCCCTGCTGCTAGGTCATTTCGGCCTACGTTTATTCTGAATAAACAATGTTTTATTTTAAAATTTATTTCAGAGTGACAATTTGGTACTTAGATAGGGCTATTCTTGCATATGTCACAAATGGCATTTTATCTTATTGCGATGTTCAAATTAGTAAATCACTCAGCCTATCGTGTAGTACCATGTGATCTAAAATCGAGGCTTAAAACAGCTATTTTCTACAACATCGGGTCAGAGTCGTTCTTAACACCTTGAGAAAACATTGTGTTTCTAATTGTTGTTGTCAGTTTGAGTTTCATTTGTTTTGGAATTTAATAATTTATTCTCTAGGAAACTAAACAAGTGTACTTGTTTATAAAAAGTTCTGGGAGAAAGAAATTCAGTGGACATTTATTCTGGAGTTATACGGAAACATAAACTATGATTCAATCGAGGATTTATTACCACCAGTACAACGGTCTATTCTGACGTCATCGTCTCCATATTAGAATGTCATCGAGATTCGAACTCGGTTTTTATTAGAACTGTTTAGTGATATGACTTGTATTTTTCATTCTTAGGATTAAATTTTGCGTTATATTCACAAACCGTAAGTCCTATTTCCAAGTTTTACATTGTTTTCTAGGGAAATAAATTATTTTGTTAAAATATACAAAGCTTGTTGACTTCACTCTTTTCTCTTGTTATTATTGTATGAGCCTACACGTAACAATCAATACTGGAGAGATGAATATTTCCTTCCTTTGAACAAGGCAGACCTAACCATGACTGTCAGGTCAATTGAATGAACACTTTCGATTTAACTTTCTTCAGTAAGTTAAGTTGTTGATGCTATAAGTAACATGTTTAAATAACATATTTAAATAAACCAAATTCTAGCTTCATGCATAAAAAGACACAATGTATAGTAGAATTGATGTTATCTTCAAACTATTTTAGATATAAGACATCTTATAGCTAGGATTTAGATTTCTTCTTTTGAACTGTTGATTATAAACACGTAAGAGGAAGAAATAAAAATTAACGCCAAATGTTTTGATGTTTGATATAAGGTCATTCACTGAAATTCGGTTTTATTGTATTTACTGAACGAATATCAGAGCAAAGTATGTTCATTACAGTAAAATTATGAAAGTTAGGATAAAATCGTACTTACAGGTCACACCGGACATGGGGAGTTATTTGATAATTTCTGAATAAACACGTCAAACTTCATCAATTATATATTCGTAAAAAGACAAGCACTAGCAAGCTTAAAGTATTATTACATTTGAACCAACGAATATGATCTGTATAAAAATGTTATTGTCGGTCGGTGTTTTCTATTAGGGTTAATATCAATTTTTACAAGAGAAACATATTAGACACAAACAATCCTAAACCTGCTTCAAGCAAGCGAACTTTTCCTACCAATAATCATACTTTAATCATCGAAACTGGTACTAAATACAAAAATACATTCCGGCATTTTACATAAGGTGAACGCTATCCGTTACCATACAGGTTTCGAAAATATAGCATATTTATTTCGGCCTAATCTCAAACTTCAGATGCGAAGTTTCTCGTCTTCAGACTCTATCTTCACAAGATCTCACACACACATTTAAGCCATTAACGATATTATGTATATTTAATTTGCTTTCTTTGGTAGGCCCTTTTAATCCTTACATGCTGTGAGTTATATAAAACTGTCTTTTGCAGCTTACCTTTTCCAAATCACGGTAATTGTCTACCTGACCATACTCATCGATTTTTGTTTATTTTGTCAACAACTAATGCATAGTTTATATTTTTCTGTGAGTGTAGGTTAAATATTAGGATCATTATATTGTTCTGAGTCAACGACATTATGTTTAATATATTCTTTATTATAATTTTAGTTGCATACCTTGTCTAATTATAACATATATTATTACGAAAATAAATTTCTCTAATACATTCGGGCTTCTTCCTTGTGTCTTAGTTTTGTTATATAATCTTCATTCGTGTTTTAAGATCTTGAGACAGAATCATTGGTGGCTGTCTGATTTGGGCTGAAATTTATTGATTCAAATTATTTGTTCACTGGAAATGCAAAGTTCTCAATAATATTCTTAGACAGAGATTTTAACCGGAATTATAGTACATTCACCTTGAATTATATTAATGTGATTCAATTAAAGAATGTTGGCACATAATGACAATCCAATCCACTGGTACAGTACAAGCACCTCAGCACCTTCAGAAATTCAAAATTATTTGGAATACCACAAAAGGTTATTCAAAACTTTATTCATTAGGACTTACGTTATAATTCTAGGATTATTTGGGATTTATTTTTTAAAACCGTAAGTTCTTTATTAAATTTCACTTTTATTCTAGGGAAATAAAATGTTGAATTGTACAAAGTTTGTTGCTTCCCATTATTTTATATTGCTTGTTTAAAGACATAGAACCATAATAACATAAATGGCAGATGCTATTGAGAGAAACCTTGTTTTAAAGAAATTACCAGCAACGTTTATGTTATAATTAATAATTGGCCTCCCTATTCACGAATATAGTTTTTCCCAAAAGCTGCTAGATGCATGAATCTATTTTCCTTTGAACACATAGTCTTTATAGTAAATCCAAGTTTGGTATCGTAGAATATAACGAATTCTCTCAAAGTTAATCCACTAGTGAGGAAAACAAAAAATGCAATACAATCGTCCTTTTTGCTTTTGTGGCAAATGCGAAACTGCTTTCTATCGAGAAATATACAAACTTGAACATATAATCTGAACATGTTTCCTTCTATTGGATTGATTTTGCTTGCTTTTTATTACTTTTTAAACTACATACTGTTGTAAAGGAAACACAGAGAGAAATTGTTTTTCTTCGGAATGTAACTAATGAAACCAGTGACGGTTTAAATAAGATGTTCTTGTATATATTTTCTTCATTTTGCCCACTGGTAAAGAGAATAATGTTTCCTTTGATCTCTGCTATGAACATATACTCCTTTTCTGTCAGTATAATAGTAAGTCTGTTTTAACAGTATGCGATCTTATAAACTTTAATCGTATAATTTTATTCAAATCATGTTTTCAACAGGGATGACTCTTTCTATTTCCTGGAGGTCATATCATACCACATGATTTAGAAATGCACCTCTTTCTCCATTTTAAAGTTAAAAATATCTGTCTGTTATGGAGACTTATCAATTAGCTTGACGCTCTCTTGTCAGGAGTGTCAATGTTCTTAATATTCGAGATATTTGTCTCACAGTGCTTCAAGCAACACCATAAGTAGGCGAATTCATATCTTCTTGACTCTAGGAAGGGGAAATGAAATCTTAGATGGTGGTGGGAGAAACATTACTTTATATACTGTATGTAGAGACTTTGAGACAACAGCTGCATCGCACAGGCAATTGCTTAATAATGTCAAATGTTTTTAGTAAATTATAGACTCTTTTGTACAGCTATTTCTTGTATCAGCAAACTTTAAACAATTCTGAACACTCTGAGTTAGAAAGATGAAAATGTATATCAGGTCAATCACAGCTGCAATTTTCAAGCAATGGAGATGCACTTGAAATACAGTGTCATCTCGCAAAAGTCGATCCAAATATAAAAGTGTTCTCATTCATCTGTATATGGTTCATAAAATCATGAGAAGATATTTATAGTTAAAATATGACGATAAAGTGAATGTGCATTTTGCCACAGTATGCTTTAAGTCACATGGAAGTCTGCATTTATAATAATTCAAACTTTCTATATTCTATCCGATATTAGCAAAACACATAAAGCGCTTATTCCGTGATCGAGTAGGATATAAGTTTAAACATATCAACTTGATGCTTATATAAATGTTTATCCACGACTAAGCTGAAATGTCATGTTTCCACTATTGCGCAGTATTGTCACGAGCAATGGTGATGCAGCTGGTAAAAACGTTAACCATTTCGTCCTTTTGATGAGATTAATGTAATGTTGTAGCAGTATATTAATACTGACTGATGTCGAATTAGGACAGCAAGATCATCATTCTTAAAACGTGCATGCCGAAAAGCTTGATTGTCACTTGAATGATTTAGACGAGTCAGGCAACCAGTCACTAATGAACCAAAGAAAGTTTGCTTTTAAATCTAATCTGCGTATGTATGTATGTATGTATGTATGTATGTATGTATGTATGTATGAGCGTGAGACAGGAGAAAAATATAATACAAGTTAAATAATTATTCGTCCTTTCTGAAAACCAACGTTATGGTACAATCGCCATACCCGAGAACCGGATCCCCGAATACGATTCACGATCCGAGAACACGATTCAAAATCTTGTGATAAGTCTTATTAGTCCCTGAATGACCAGCCAGAGGAGTTTCATGGGCCAAACTAAGTATTTCCTGTCTGTAAGATTTTGGAACTACAATTTGTTAGTTCACTGACCACCCGTCACCAGCAGTTACCTCGGGAGGTCTCCATTTTCTCATAAGAATCCCATTTTTAATGAAATAACAGGTACTTTAGTGGCTTCAGTTTCACTAATGGCCCTCTGAAACAAACAGGAGATCTCAGGATCTTTTTCCTGTTCGACGACAAGTGATTGTCCTTTGTCACCCTGATTAGTATAAAGAGAATGAGTAGTTAAAAGAGGATCACTGTGATCAATACCTTTTGATTGACCCAAACAAGCAGTGAAAGTGACCTCATCAAAAGCCTGTCCAATACATGTGTCAGCTAAAGGAGTACTTTCCTGATCAACATCATTTTCAAGAGCTTTCGTTGACATAGCTCTGGTAACTGCACAAGCTGGGTATAAATCAGGGAATTCTTTTTCAATACGATCGACTTTCTGTTCCAAACAAGGCTTGCCAGTTACAAGTGGATTAACCACAACCGTGTCTCCAGCTAGGTCATTGCCTAGTAATAAATGAATGTCCTCAACGAGTACAAAAGACACTATTACGACTGTCACAGGTCCTGAGACTGAGTCTGATGACAAATTTACAGAATGGAGAGGAACATTAACAAAGCCGCACTGTACTCCCTGAATGAGAACACTCTCATTAGAAGAAGACATCTCAGAAAAAGGCAAAGTGCCTGATAATAAAAGACTATGAGAAGCTCTTGTGTCCCTTAAAATTTTAATAGGGATGGAATTGGCCAAATCACCCATGAGTGATATAGAACCTTCAACATGAATGGTTCATAATTCTCCACAATAAAATCAGACTGGGGTTTATTAGACCCAACAAATATATTGCTTTCAATACATGACCGTAACCTTTACCTCTTAGAAGAAAGAGCATTTGGGATAGGTCTGTCTTGATTCCGATGCTTATTTTTTAATTTGAAGCAATCAGAAATAACGTGTCCTTTCTTCTTGCAATAGGTACACATATGAAGAGACATGGAGTTTTGATCAAACTTTGATTTTAAAAAGTTGTGCCAGATTGAGTTTTCAAAGGGCTTGTATTAGACTGAAATACCTTCTTACCAGAAGACTGCTGAGTGGAAGACTTACTTACAAAAGGAACTTTATGAGTTAAGAAATACTCGTCAGTAGCACGAGCAGCATTTTCCAAGGTTTCGATCTTATGCTCGTCAAGAAAAGTCTTAATATCACTATGGACACAGTTCTTGAACTTTTCAAGTAATACAAGTTGTTTGAGACTTTTATAATCTTGATCAACTTTCTTGGCTAAGCACCTTCTATCAAATAATTGCTCTTTTCTCTTGGAAATTCGACATGAGTTTGTC
>JAECUM010066297.1:0-12038 GCA_016617855.1 Megalonaias nervosa | reverse complement strand
TATCCGTGGTATGTGATAAAAGTGTTTGATATGCTGGATGTTCCAATATTTATTCACACTTTTTCAGGTAGGTATAAATAATAGGTTATAGGCTTGACAGTATGCATGTTTGGTATGGAATCCTTCAACAACAACTTCTAAAGCAGATACAGGTGATTTGTGATAATAAGAGTTAATGACGTTTTTGGTTCTTTGGTTCACTGGATATCTGATTGTTAACGCTAAACAACTGATTACCATCTTACTGTATTAAACGCATTGATTTATCTTATTGCTTTGATTTATTGTTTATCGTTAGATATTATCAGTAAAGGACAAAGACCATCGTCTACAACAAAAAAAAAATGCTATGCATTAAATAATGTATTGTTTCTGTAATCCTTTCAAACATACGAAATGATGCAAAATTTATTGCCATTCCCATAGATGATGCTAAAGGAGCTATTTCGATTTCTTGACCATTCCTATGGTTGGTGCTAAAGCAGCTATTTCGACTTCTTAGTCATTCCTTTGGTTGATGCTCAAACATCTACTTCGATTTCTTGGACATTTGATGCTAAATCATCTATTTCGTTTTATTGGCCATTTGATGTTAAAACATCTACTTCGATTTCTTGACCATTTCATGCTAAAATAGCTCCTTCGATTTCTTTGTCATTTCTAATGCTGATGCTAAAGCATCTAATTAGATTTCATGCCAAAACAGCGGCTTAGATTTCTTGGCCATTCCACCGGTTGATGCTGAAGCGGCTATTTGGACTTCTTGGTTACCACCTGCTACTATAATCTCACTTCGTTTCTATAGATTACATATCTGCTTTTATTGAGTCCTTGTTATACGGGGTTAGAAACATTTGCTTGATCTTCAAGGTTTTACTGTACATTTAGTGCATCAAAATATGCGTATTTAATATGAGAAAATACATTTTTAATTTCTTCTTCATACTACAGTCTTTTTTAAAATCATCTTGCTATCAAAGGATGAATCTACTTTGTTAAATCGTATATTCACTGATAGTAATCAGTAAATATGAATTTCTTCAGTGTTACGAGTCTATGCTCTTCACATAAGTAACAGAAAAGAGTGAAAGGCATCAAGCTTTTTAAAATTCAACAAATAATTTATTTCCCAAGAATACAAGGTGAAAATAAGAAAAAAGAACTTAAGATATTGCGAACTAAATCCCAAAATAGTCCAAGAATTACAGACACAAGTTCTTCTAATTTAAAGTCCTGAATAAAATTTACTAGAAGTCCAGAATAAATCCAAAAACTGAAGGCGATGATGTGTCTATGGTAGCTTATACAACGTAGATGTGCCATCATTCTTTTGTTGAATCACAATACCATAATTCCACGTATGAATTCACTATAAATTCCAGTGACTGTCTCTGTCCATGAATTTTATCAGAGCACTTTTGTATTTCGAGAGTAAATAATCACTTGAATTCAATAATTTGAGGAAATAAAATTTCCAACTCAAATATAAAATACTGGACACAATATATTATACAACTTTAAAGTGCTAGATCTTAAAGTACGACTGGAAAATCCTCCAAGTTACAAGATTACACAGTTCTATACTTGACCTTTGGTCACAATTAGCATTTTTAAAAACAGCTATTACCAATTGGAAAATAAGCTTCTAGATTCTAGAATGATCCCGGTGTTTACAAAATAGTAAAATACACTAAGGAAATTCCAAAACCTAGACCTAGACCCAAATAAACATATTTACTTCTACTGATAATAATTTTGATTTTAAACTCATACACGTAGATAATAATTTAGCTATGTATTTGTTGTTTACACAGAATAATATAAAAAAAGTCAATTCAGATCAAGCAGAAATGAATGCCATTCTGGATAGGCCAAGTCCAACATATAATATTACATTAAAATAGCATGTAATGAAATAATAAAAATTAAAAAAAACTAACAAACAATGCAAATTAAATATACAAAACATCAGAACCATTTGCGCATATTCTTTCTGATGTATGAAACTAGCAAATATACACTTTTATTCTCTTGAATCTCGTACTTCGACATAACTAGCCTTTACCACACTTTTAAGCGATCTGTTATTGTTCACAAATAGACATTATCTCTAGATGACAATAATGTTTCTTTCGTGCTATGCTCATTAATTATTTATATGGCCACCCTCCAAAACTTCACTGCTAATGACGTACTTATGTTTCATTATTGATAATGTGTAAAAATTTAAATATTATTGTCTTCGTTTCGCAGTTTCATTGCTTTTAAAATCGTAATGGTCCTCTGATGGTTTCATTTGTGAAATACCACATTCATGTCTAGCAGGTCTAGTAATTGTTATAGTAGTGTGCATTTTAGGATTGGTAGTGTTATGCACTTCAGCTCACAACGCTGAAAGAAGTGTAAACTCTTTGAATTTCGGTGTTGTCCAATAACCAGAAATGACTCGTACTCATAAATGAAAGAAATAACTGAATACGAATATATCCACTGTCTCTTCGTAGAAAAATATAGATGTATGAAATAAAAATACGATAATGAATGAAACCAACTCTCTTATTTTGCAGATCATTTACAAAATACCAGAACAAAAGCCTGAAATGTAAAAGGTGTTAATCATTCTACTAATGTTGACAAAAGAACGAAAGACAAAAGAACCAATGAAAAGTATTTCAAAAGCCATGCTGATAGAGATAATTGGTAACTGATTGAAAGCTAATACGATTACAATCCAGTTATACCTTATTACTATACAAAATTCAGGCATTGTATAAGCATCCTCGTCGTTATCATCGTTACTGTTATTGTCATCGTCGTCGTCATTGTCATCATCATCATATTTTTCGTCGTCATCATCATCATGCAGTTATAATGATTAACCATTGCGTAGGTTTGGGTTTGCTTGATCTCAAAATATGTTTCAACAAACATTTAAAGATATACAGAAGATACAAAAAGAAGACAGTGAACCCATTAGAGGACAAATTCATCGGTATGGTCAGTACGTAAGTTGAACATGCATATTTCTCACATGAACCACTGAGACAACGCATCTCCGTAGTTGTTGCATGGAAATTTCTCCTTATCGTGTCTCACCCACGAATAAACGGACAAATGATCGGTTTTAAATTCCTTTGGAGTCGTAGTTAGTTACATTACCCATTGCTTTTGATATATGACACGCATTTAGGCATTTGGATTAAATGTTATTTTGTAATATGCGAGAATAGAATTTATGTTATTTTCTTTCAAAGTGGAACTAAAATATCTGTCGAATTAATCAACGTGAGATGCAATTCATGATCTCCACATAATAGACGCCCTGCAATCGTCCATATTAAATTAGTTTGGATGACCGAAGTTTGCACGTGAAGAAATAGGTATGTTGGCATTGACTAATTCTCTTTGTTAGCCAAATAGGTTTTTCTTACGATCAGGCTCTTCTGTAAAAACTGCATGCAACCGTTATTTCCTGAACACTGAGAGTGGTAGGATTTGGTGCAGTCGTTACAATATGTGCTCATTAAATCGAACGCACTTGATCTACGTAGCTAATATAGTATTTCAAGGCCACATTCTTTATAATACACTAGCAATGCAGCATGAATATGGTAAAATTATTGGAAACTTGTTCTAGCATACAATGCGTGTCACACCGGCTTTTGGATAATATAATCAAGTTGCGTATTGATTTGATCAATGCTTTGATTCTGGATTTTTATTTGGGTTCACTGAAATATAAATACGAGTTTAGCCGTACACTTCATGAAGTCATCAGCTGTTAGTAAAAAACTTCCCACATGATATCCATTCAAAGCAAACTTTTATATAACAGCAGATAATCTTATATGTAAAACATCACATTACATATTTGAAACGTTTACTTTTAATCGAGGGCAGCCGTAATACCTCAAGTAATGAAGTGACACATGCCATTAAATATTGGGACAGAAAATATAAAAACTTGTGAAGTATTGATGATAAGAGTATACATTCTTCTACTTTGCGCATGCCTAACTTCAATTTGGTGACATTTGTGATGATCTAAATCTGCAATATAAGATAAGTAGTATGCTGGTCACCATGCGACACTACGAGAATTTAACATCATTGAACTGTCACTTATGGGGGAAGGGAAGTTAACATCACGGATGACACTATAGGGATAGGATGGAAATTTAAGAAAATGATGGGCCTGGGGTGGGGTAGAATTAAACGTTACGGAATTCTTAGTGAGTGTCCACTAATAGTATAGAAACACTATCAAAGCTTACTAGAAGGTAACGTTAATGGAGACAAAATGGACATTTAAAAATGGATCGGACTGTATGTGACCCAATGGGAATGGAAGATTAACATGGATGGGGTGGTATGGAAATATAAATTTAAACGAATGAATCATAGTGAGTAGTGGGCCTATGCAACTATTGCATTATTACTGGCACTATGGTACTGATGGAAAATTAACATTATGGGCCACTATAGGGATTATGGGAATTTAGCATTACGGGTCACTCAAGAGTTTACGAAACTTGAACAGAGATGATCGACCAAAATGGTGTTATCCTTGCGTAAAAGTTTTCAAAGTCCCTATAGTACAATTTTTGTGATTTTTATTTCTCTTTCCCCCACTAATCTCAAATTCCAGGAAGAGCCTTAGAACTAACAAGGGTCTGTTACATACATAGTTCCGTTTCGCTTTTGTTTCTACGATAATCTGGAAGTGGTATACTTAAGACATTGATAGTCTAGTTTTTGCACTTGACCACTCCAGTGACCTAGTGGTTAAAGCGTTCGCCTCGGATGCAGGAGGTCGCGGGTTCGAACCCCAGCCGTGTCAAGGACTTATATAATTGGTACTAACAGCTGACACGCTTGGCGCTCAGCATTAAGAGGTTAGTGTTATTACTGGTGGGCCTAGTGTCAGGATAATGTGACTGGGTGGAACATCATGCTATATGTCTGCGGCATGATGCCTCACTATAGACTGCCAGAACGCAAGTTTCTTTCCTTGCAAATTCATATGTGAACGTTATTCGAAGTGTGCTTCTAACACACGAATAATGGCGATATTAAAATAACGATGGTCCACACCTTGTAAACGAGGACGGTGACAATTTTGTTCTGTTTTGTTGAAAAGATATATATTATTGTTTTCCATTTCTATGTTTGATTCTGACAATATTCTAGGTTTTAAGGCTTTCTTTGTTGATCAATGATATGTTAATCAGAGAGGTCTGAGCTCTTGAAAATGGCCTGCACAGAACTCTAAAATTCAAATATGCTCATATTTCCTAATACCAAGGAGTTATGGGATGGTTCCCCTTTAGATGCTCTTCCTGGTTTTTTTAATAATGAAAATGAAATCATAATTCTAAGGATCAAGTTATTTTGAAAACACCACAGAGAACAAACAATGTACTAACACAGCTCAGTATGGAGTTTTATTAAACTGAAAACAATACTTTGCTAGCAATGCTCATATATATATATATATATATATATATATATATATATATATATATATATATATATATATATATATATATATATATATATATATATATATATAATTTTAAAATTGAAATCATATACAGTGAAGCACTTTTATTTGGCAATTTGTCAAACGTAAGACACCAGTAGCTCTACGTAGAACACAGGTAATTCAATTTCCTAATTTACTGAGCTCTGCACCAGACCTTAATGCAGGAAATTATATTTAACTGGGAAACATTCGTGTTTGATTGCTAAGCTGTACATAGAAACGAATTAGCTATTTAACATTTCAGGGGCAAGGCCAATTAAAATGGATTAGATGGACTGCTGAAACCTTTTCTGGATGGAAATTTGAACGTTCATAGTGGCGAAATAAGAAATTTGCAAATGTGTCGAATGATGCATATAACAGAATTCTGATAATCAAAGCATGATCAGTCCAAAACTAATCTTGCACAGAAAAATGATTCACTGGTTACCAAAAATTAATCATGTAGCGTATCGAAGTGGTATCGGATTTTGTGAGCCAAATCAAGGTTCGGAAGCAGACTTTAGTTCATGTTTTAGAGTTAAATGATTCATATGTTAATGGCACAGTCTGGAACCGGATGTCAATAATAAAGGACATCACGGAAGATATCAGGAGATACCATTAAAGATATGAGGGTGATCCTAACTATATCTCAGAAAAGCTACAATTTACAAAACAACAAATATAGAGTATGAAAGTCACTAGATACAACAAATAGGACATTTAAGTGTTTGAAATTTCATTCAAAGAAAATACTGCAATCGTGCCAACCATAAACTGTGCCTTTTACCTGGACAAACAAATGTGTCATGGACAACTTTATCCACGAAATCTTCAATCACGAAGATTTACCTCAGAATCAACAAATATGAGTTGATATTGGAATATTATTTACACCACACAGATAGCTTATACTCTAATAGTTCATTTACACTCTGTCGGTATACAAAATGTGCATATGCCATTGTAACGGAACTTTTATTTAACAGCTTATTAGTAATTGAAATTAACTTCACAAAATAGATGGTTCAATCAATATTTGAGACATATTCAAATATAAAATGTTACAAATGCAATATATGGCAGTAGACTGACAAACGAACTACAAAATATCAGAAATGTTACATGTCCTAAATAAACAGCATTTCTAATTAGCAACTGTTTACAATTGTAGTTCGTTCCCATGTTTCAAATTGTTTATTTTGTCAAATTAAATTCGTTTTTCAAACAAAAAATAAAGAGATTAAAATTTTCGATAAAATGTTTCTTCTGCGAATTAATGCAGTTATCATTGATGGGGTAACGTATTTAAGAAAACAAATTTGATTTACTGTGAGTTTACCTCTAATGATTTGGATTCTTTATTTCGTTTATGGCTGCGTTCAAACGTGAATTTGCGATCCTAGCGAACTTTTTATGTCTGCGTTCAAACGTGACTTCTATGCTTGGCAAACTTTTACGTCTGCGTTCAAACGTGATTTATGTGGTCTTGCAAAAGTCACTGTCCGCGTTCAAACGCGAACTTTGTGGCCTTGACTGTCTTGTATGTCTGTACTCAAGCGTGAATTGTGTGGCCTTGCCAATCTTGTATGTCGGCGTTCAAGCGTGAATTGCGTGGCCTTGACAAACTAGCCGTCCATGTAGGTTACAGATGGTGAACCCAAATTGCGATTATAACTTACTTTGAGTTTGCAGACTACACTCAATGAATGCCATATTTCCTCGTCGTTTTCAGAGACGAAAATGATTGTGACATGAGGTGAAATAGCTACATCAACAATTGTACTGCTATTATTTACCAATGTGTTTTTTTCCTAAAAGCTTTCACCAATAGTTGTCGACTACAACATGTATATGATACTGTACGGGTGATGTTGAATATTGAATATCTCAGAGCCATATATGGTCAGTCATTCATGACCTGCATAATTTATGCTGGAACTGTATCTTAAAAAAAAAAAAAAAAAAAAAAAACAAAAAAAACGGTTTTCAGCAATTGAAAACGTATAGCAAAAGTGTGAAAAAATGTATCACACTTCACTTTCTCACATGGGCAATCTCTGATATACGTGCATATGAATTTTAGAAAAGGTGTCCCACTCTGCTTACTCACATAAAGAATTTATATGAAATATGCAGAGTAATGTGTGAAAATGTTATCCCATATTGCTAATCCGAACGGATAAAACTGTATGTCATTCATAAAAATGCATGGAAAACGTATCCCACATTATATACTGACACGGGCAGTCTATACGAGAAAAATGCACAGGAACAATGCACAAACTTCTTCTGACATAAATTTTACTTTCTTTTATATTTAATTACCGGGAGGTTTTCGGTATCCATTCTAGTTTCTTTCAGCATGAGTAGGTTCCTGGGAAAGAATCTAGCAATTTTAGCATCCTTGCAATACCATAACACATATTGTCAACTTCCTTCACTTCTAAACAGACATAAGAACCTCATATGGATGAAGCTTATCTCTGAACACAAAGACTGTCAGTGTTATGGTTCATTTGTACTCTCTTTCTATCTGAAAATGTCAGCTTGGATAGCCGAAAAGAATTTAACGAATTTGATCCAAACAGACCTAATCTTACTTTTATACAAATTTTGGAAATGATTAAAGTAATCACACGTTGGATCCTTCATGCTCTAAGAGTCATTCTTCTTCGATTGTTAAGAGTCCATTGGGTAAATCTCATTGGTGCCAACACTCAAACAAAGTTGATCGCTTTTTAATCAAATCCAACACAAATGTTCTGATGTAACCAGAGAAATAATTGTAGAAAAAAAGTATTCATGAGAAGTATAACAAAACTTACGACACTGCTTGCAAATTTATCTTCGTAAAGCCGAGAAAAAAATATATGTTCAGTTTTCTGTCTCTGTGCAGCAAAACGAAAAGTGTCATTGCTATATAGAGGGATTCTGTGCTTGGACGGTTGTGAAGCAAGTAGAATATGAATGTGTGATAGACCGACTATACCAATGTGTGATAGACCGATATGCCAATGTGTGATAGACCGATATGCCAATGTGTGATAGACCGAATATGCCAAGGAAATCTGAAACTATCCTTTTCTTACTCTACCCATATAGAAGAACGACAGTCAGTGTGTTTAAACACCAACCGCCGAGAAGGCAGGATGACAGACATTTTGTTTAAACATCAAGCTCCGACATGGCAGTATGACAGCCTGTGTGCTTAAATATGAAGTGCCGAGAAAACAGAATGAGGGCCATGTTTGCTTAAATACAGTGGTGTAGCAAGTATATTTCGGCCTCGATGCGAGCCCCTATACAAAGCTTACTGACGGGCAAGTGTGCTTGTAAATACGAATGATAAGACTGTACAAATACAGCCAGTTTGTTTGATCATTAATTGCTGACGTAAGACAATGACATCAAGACTACATATAGCAGAAGTGACAACCAGTATGTCCATTTATCAAGCGTCCAAATACCAGAATGAAAGCCAGTTTGTTTATCAAATACCAAGCGGCGAGATAGTAGAATTACAGCCAGTTTGTTTTAAAACATCAAGTCAGTATATAACAGAAGGACAGCCATTTTGTTAGAACATCATTCACGGAGATATTAAAATGACAGGAAGTTTGTTTAGACATCAAGCGCCAATATAGCAGACTGACAGGCAGTTAGCTTGAACACCTGGCGCCAAGATAGCAGAATAAAAGCCAGGTTTTTTTCTTTAAACTTGAAGCACCCAGTTAGCACAATGGCAGTCACCTTGTTTTTAACGTCAAACACTGACATAGAATAATAACAGCTAGTTTGTTTAAACATCAACCTACGTGCCCCAGGTGGCTGAGATGTCTAAGGCGCATGCCTTTACAGATGACTCACTTTTCGCCTCTGTCCGCATGGGTTCGAGTATGTGAGAAAGCTTCCCAGTTGTTTCCAGTGGGTTGATGAGTTCTTCCGAGGTTTTCCATGATTCTTCTTCCATCAGACATAATGAGCGCCATATCTAATATAATATGTGATGACAACGGGCGTTAAACCCACAAAAACAACAACGGCATAAACAGTTAGCGCCTACATAGCATAATCACAATAATTTTTTTTAAAATTTCAACCACCCAGTTAGTCTATTTAAACTTTAAGCGCAGAGATTGCAGAATGGTAGCCAGTTTCTTTATACATATAGCGGCGAGATAGCACAACGACAGCCAGTTTGCTTAGAAATGAAGCACCGACATTGCACAGTGACTGCCAGTTTGTTTTTGAATTAGATGATTTGGCCAGAATGAGTGGATTCTACAAACTTTACATATTTTTCGCCAGGGAATAATTCTATTTATGTTTGCCTACAAAGATGGCATAATTTGGAAAAATTATATTTATCGTCATTCTGCGGTATTCTCAAATAATCTGTTTATTGGATAATTTTCACGTATGTTTATATTTCTATTAATAAATACCAGATTCTTGCCTTGAACTTTTGGCATCAAAGATAATGACTGTATCATATTTTAATCCCAAAATCATAATGTGTAATACAATATGGCGTGAGGGACATATACATCATGAAGAGAGAAAATGTCACGAACAGTAATGTTTCATTTGGCTTGGAGGAGAATTCTGTGGATTATTCCCTGGCATCAGTACATTCATAAGCATAAATACATTGCGTGTAATAACCACGAATACAAACATTACAGCACATGAATCTCAGAAAAGCAGAGATATTAGTTGTAAATCACCATTTTTCGAATTGACCTTATAAAACTCCATATTTTTTTTACATGAATAATGCTGAAGATCTCATTCATATTTCCCTATGGGCCCATCAAGATCTCATTGATATTTCCCCGTGGGCCCATTAAGATCTCATTGATATTTCCCCATGGGCACATTAAGATCTCATTGATATTTCCCTACGGGCCCATTAAGATCTCATTGATATTTCCCTATGGGACCATTTCGAACTACGTTGAATAAACGATACACCACAGAACACATGATCCATACGTACACTCTTTCTTACACATAAGTATATTTGTAAGTGTCTACATGTAATTTGGAATTTTAACGTAGCTTTAACAATTTTTCAGTCAGATCGTTACGACGTCTGCAGTGTGGCAGTTTATAGTAATATCTAGCACTAGGGCATCATACGGCAGACATATAGCATGATGTCCCACCCAGTTTATTATCCTGACACCAGACCGACCAGTCCTAACATTCACCTTTTAATGCTGAGTGTCTAGTGAGGCAGCTGCAAGTACCCATTTGCTATGACTCGACTGGGGTTCGAACCCGCGTTCTACACACACACACACACACACACACGCACACACAACATGTATATATATATATATATATATAGTATATATATATATATATATATATATATATATATATATATATATATATATATATATATATATATATATATATATATATATATATATATATATGAGAGTGATAGAAAGAGCAAGGGAAATACAAAAATATATTGTCTTACGTTTAAAAGAAGGCATATTTTCATGAACATCAAACAATTCAGACATAAGTATGTTGTACAACATATAATATTTGCAGAATATCATATATTTCATTTGAAATACAGTTGTAATAAACTATCAAAGTATATTAAACATGAAGCTATGATATGCATGAAATAGGTATGTAGGTATGTAGGTATGTATGTATGTATGTATGTATGTATGTTTAATTTGCACTATATCTTTGACCTTTGTCCATAATTGAGGATAGGAATTTGGGTCTACATGATTAATGTCATATAGGGTAAACATGTTTACTTGGTTTTGAGTTTTATATGCACCTTTGATTCTGATCCTAGAAGATCACAGAAACGAATTTTGTTTACAGTTTGATGGAAATTGCCATTAAGACGAACCTCGTTCTAGTCCTCTTATCGTGATATAAGTTTTTTTTATATGTTAGGGTCGTTTTTATTAGACGTCCTTCTTCCTACTGTAACATCTGAACATTGGAATCGGAAGTTTTGGTTGCAATGAGTTTATTTTGAAATGAATTATTTATTTAATTTATTCATTCGTTGGAATAACAAAGTGCTCTTCGACTTTTAGAATTACATTTCTGGTTTGGTATTATTGTGAGACATGCTTGATTATATCTTTGTAATACATGAAGACTGTTAGCGCATCAACGCAATTCAGGCCATTGGTATATAAACACATTCAAAATAGGAATTCGTTCAGAACAACACTGGAATTCATCCGGAATACTCTATACTTTTAGACTTGTGAAAGAACTTGTAGGACTGTTTGAGATTTAGTCACAATACTGGAAATTTAATTTTTAGATTTTCACTTTGTATTCAGGGAAATAAATTATTTACACAACTTGTCGGTTTTCGCTTTTCCTTTAAGTTAGTTTAAGACCATAGATTCGTTACAGTATGTATGTATGTATGTATGTATGTATGTATGTATGTATGGTCTTATAATATTGTATGTATGTAAGATTGCATTGATGTTTGCATGGTTGTATATAG
>JAECUM010066296.1:0-20267 GCA_016617855.1 Megalonaias nervosa | reverse complement strand
TATATATATATATATATATTTATATGAACAGGAAGATTCCGGCCAACCCGAAACATCTTTAGCATCTACAGTCACTGCTGGTCATTTCCGCCCAGGACCGTCCTCTTCTTGCACAATGTCGGCTCTTACCAGGACAGCCTTGTGATATAAACAGTTCAAACGAAGTGAATCTCGACAGTAAGAAGACCCTCGAATCCGACGGCTTATGACTTACAGTGACGTGCTTTTAGGTACTGGTGCCATACAAACATCATCGTCCCTCTGGGTGCATCAACTGTCTGATTTTATTCTTCTCTGGCTCTTTGACAAGAAACAGTTGGACACACTGTCTGTGAAACACTTCCGCCCCATGATATTGGACACATTCCGACATTATGGTACATGACTGAGTTCATTACATAGTTATATCGGAACTTTTAGACCGTTTGGTCTCCATCGATTAAAATCCCTCACCCTGGGTTTTAACATAGCTAACTTCGAATCTATTCGAACGTCTACCCTACCCTTTGCTAAAGTCACTACAATACAGGTCATGTTTCTTGTTAGCTTTAGCTTCTGCATACAGGGTAGGAGCGCTGCATGACCTTTACATCGACTCGAACTCTCTTCAGTTCAGATTGGAGGATTCGGTTGTCTTTTGACACAAGCGGGCTTCGTAGACCGAAATAGGTTACCGTCTGTCGTTGAAGAAAGAGTCATCATTCGTTCGTTCTCTTCCATAGACAGGTCGAGAACAGCAGCCATTCAAGATCCAATGGCATGCGCAAACGAAGCTTCCTTCTGTTGTGCGCCGGAACATACAATATCACGCTTCACGCTCTTTCTTCGTGGGTGAATTGGGTCGTCCGCTTGGTGTACTCTTACGTCTCACCAGATCAGAGTACCTCAAGCAGATTACTGCTCAGACGTTTTGAGGAATCGCAGCTAGCCTCGGGTTCGAACGCAACGTTCTTACCCGACATATAATAGAAGAAGTTGACTGGCATGCAGAATCTTTCTTCTAGAGCCGTTTCAGGGCCTCCCAACCACCCAATCATGCGATCATTCTAGTATGTATCTCACTCAGTTAAAACCTAGCGACATGTTGCGTTACCAAGGGAGGTAGTGCGCGAGAGTTATTCCTCCTTGCCTTTTCATATTGACATGGGTAGACAATGTTTCGCATTTTAGGACGGCTGGATTCGCGAGATAGCTGGTTAACATTCCTAACTTAATGCGATTGGGACAGTATACAATGATAAACATAATTTACTTGAAAATATGCTTTGAAGGAAAAGGTTTATACCTGGCAAGCCCGAGTACTTGTCAGTTTGTTGATATCTCTTTTGTGTCCCACTTTCAAGTCATGAATATAGAGCAACATTTTGGACACTATATATATATATATATATATATATATATATATATATATATATATATATATATATATATATATATATATCTGTGTGTGTGTGTGTGTGTGTGTGTGCTTGGAGTTATACAGAGATGTTGATGGAAATTACAATGACAGCCAGTCCATTTGATTTAGCAGAAATAGGCTCACATTTATATAGCAGTAGCGTGGTCACAGCAGCAACTGCAATAGCATCACGAGAAATTACCTATATAAGCATATCAGGTCTTATTGTGAACTCCTAAAAGCAGTGTAATACGTGCGCATAGCTTACATAGTGCAAGCGCAATACCGAAGAAAATCAGCCCACATAGTAATTATACTTAGACAAACAAGGACGCTGAATAATTGAAACTACATTAAAACTCCGATATTACCGAATGATTATTTCTCGAAACAGAGGTATCTCAAAAAAAGAAATGAAATCATCTGGTGGTAAACTGTAAATTAGGAACATAGGGATACAGACCTTCATGAATGCTACTGGAAAAGACTAAATCCAGTGGGTGCCCCAAAGATTGAATGGACATTAGCAGAAATATATGCGGACGTTTGCTTCACGGCGAAAACTCAATGCAATACTGTTGGAAGCAACAGGGGAGAGATTCCAGGAGGTTTTTTTTATATTAGTATCACTAATCGAAAATGGGGTCAGTTCCAATTTATCCAACAGTAGAAAATAAGGGCGTTGACTTTATGCCTGGATAAATATAAAGCCAAGAGCCTCAATAAGTTCTGCTATGTCCATGTATGTGTAATTATTCTCTGCTGTTGTTTTGTATTTGCAACGTAATGAAAGCTGTTGCAACTGGTAATGGTGTTACAAACATAAAATCAATTACTCACTACAAACAAGAGCTGATAAAAATTCTAATCCCCCTGACAGACCTGTTTTGCTCGTTAATTTGGGTTTGAACATCTTGCTGAGGAGTTTAATCTGTTTACACTATGGACGACTGAAAGAAGAAAACCTCAACAAGAGCAGTGTATTCAAATATTTAAGCATTGCTTTATATGCACCAACAAACAGAATCAGAACGTGACCGTACAATACGATTGTGACATTAATCTTAACAGACGCAGGAGAAAGCAAATCCCTAGACGTAACAGAAAGCAAATTCAGCAGTTGAAATTCCAAACGATAATAGGACCCTCACACAACGCTAGGATTCTATACGACCGGTGAATAGAATAAGGAAGGAAAGATGAATAAATCGCAGTATTATCAAGTGACCTACGAAGAAGGAAGCACATAAGTGGGAAAGGCCGTGACCATGCTAGAAAAGAACTACTATTATAGGTTGCGACAGCCGAAAAAAATATACACTCAGGCAAGTATAACAAATTTGTGAGATATCACCATGCAAACGTAAACGAGATCACAGCAAAGGCAAGAACAGTCTGAGACACCTTGTTCGGATGAAATTCAAGCAAAGATCATTCTTAGAAAAGAAAAAGAGAATACAAGCTTTCGAAGAAAATCCCCCAAAGCGGACAACAACAAGAAGATGCTGGTAGAGTGACTGAGAGAGAGAGAGAGAGAGAGAGAGAGAGAGAGAGAGAGAGAGAGAGAGAGAGAGAGAGAGAGAGAGAGAGAGAGAGAGAGAGAGAGAGAGAGAAAGGGGGGGAGCACATACATAAACATCAATATTAAAACAGAAAGCAAATAAATGAAAATTCAAGACAAGTTTACCTTTAAGCCCATAGATACAAACTTAGAAATACGGCAACATACAAAATTTCCAAAATGAGGATAGAAGTAACACATATTAGATATTCGAAACTGAGAGAATGGAAGGTAAATTACGACCGACACAACGTAGCTGGATGGAGGTGATCACTGACCTAGAAACCTCTAAAACAAAACACCTTGACTATTTTGTAAATCAGAAAGATGAACCTCAGTCAAAATATTATTAAATTCTAACCGTTAAGCTTCCACCTCCTTTACATCGACTACTCCGCGCATGCAATGTACATACATGTGTCCTGTGGAACAGATTTTACAAAAAGAAATGTCATCTCAATCTGTGTGGATATGTTCTTATCTTCGTAGTAATTACCGTATTCCAGTCGCACTGTCATTGTAAAGAAAATATGTCAATATAACAAATCTAAATGCGCAGCGGTTTTTATCAACAGAGAAAGAGAGTGGATGGTGGGCACATCAGAAATATCTAAATATTTACAAAACTCATTTGCAAATTCAGTCTCATTTCATCTGTTAGTAGTAATAGTTACATTAGGAGTAAACTATTTAATTGGTTTGTGCGATTTAAAATTTATTGATAACTAGTCTTTCCCTGATTTATAGAAAAGAAACTGATCAATAAACTTCATTTGTTGAAATAAAACTATCATGACGTGTATAAAAACGAATATCTGGTTCGAAGGAACTCCATTTGTGAAAATGGCAAATATTAAATGATTGGTTCCTTAAGGTTTTTTGGATCACCTATTCATCAGTGGTCTCCCATAAACTTAGTCATTTTATCTCGGCGAGCAAACGCTGGTTAATCCTGGTATTACTCTGAAGTGTGAACACCTGTTCCCAAACATTATTAAGCAGGCTGGCTCCTCAGACAGTTTGTCCTCTTTCCCATTCATATGCAATCTGTCACTGAGCAATTATTAGAGTTATAGAATGGATTCAAGATAGGATAGTAATCTTACGTGGAACGTAACTTTGAGAGACAACAATATATGCATACGTTTGAGACCTTGTTGACCAGTGCACTAAATTAATATGCTGGTAATATTAATAATAATAATAATAATAATAATAATAATAATAATAATAATGATGATAATTATTATTATTATTATTATTATTATTATTATTATTATACAAACAAATATAAAAGTCACTGTAATCAGAATAATGACCACTTTAATAACGCTTCTAATGATGCTGAAAGCTTGAAAAGAGTAGCACCTTTTTTCCCACAGGTGGCCTCCACTGACACTCTTAAATGTATATGGACTGTCATAACGGTAAATTGGCAAACAAATAGTTCACCTAAGTGTTTATGGATATAAAAACATGGCCAGTAACTGTTAAGGAGACAAGGAGTTAAACACAGCATGGAATTTCCATGCATATCATACACAAATCATTAGCATTAAACAAGGTTTGGTTATAGATCATAATGAAACATTACAATTAGCTTGATGATATATCTACATTTTGAGAATCTCTTATGTACACAAACTATAACAGAAACAACAACTCTCAGCGATGATTTTAAAATATTTCATTTAAAAATGTATTTGCTTCAAACATCTTATTAGATTCAAGTAAAGACATTGTCACTTAAAGAGTCCTTTAGAAAAATTGAACTTATTAGGGCACGACCTCCATGATGGAAACAAAAAAGCATGATATCATCCATCTGGATTGTGGTTAAAATTGATTTGATTTTTTGAATAATTTAGATACGTCTATTTTAGCACTCGTATTTAAACTTAAAATAATTACTTAATACTTCATCAGCATTATACATACAAATACAGCCATGTATTTCTTTATCCTTTGTACTACGCATTGAACCAGTATTGATAGTTGTGAAGTATTTTGTGCCGGATACTAAATGAACAGGTTCACGGTTCATCCACCTTTGTCATTCCACGATTCCTTGTAATAAGGTCGATATTGGACAGAACATGGTTTGATTTGCATATAAAGGACTTACACAATTCAGAACAATATTTGAAAGCAAGTCATTTGACTATTCGTTGCACTATTGTATTTTTTGGTTACGAGTCGGTAATCATATTCGTATGTATTTACTACAGTAGACTACTTTGCCAGGTACATTACAGGTTGCTTATTAAATGTGAACTGAAGTGGTAGACTATTTAACTTGATACTTTTTCTAATCTGTATCTTATTTGTAACTATTCAATAAAGATCATCTTCTATGGCTGAACTTTACAATAGTATTTAATAAGCAAACATGTGACTTATTTATAAGCATTATTGCCACTGTACCGTTCACCTTACTTGACATAATATCTGTTTATCATTACTTCTAAACATAAAACTATATGTTTGCAACTATATAAAATACATACAACACACAAATAGACATAACATTTTAAATTTCAGAAAATGACGAATTTGAACTGTTCTTAAAATATTGTTAAATGGACATTAAAATAAATCGTCCAGATATGTTGACCACTTTCACCGAACACTGGTTTAAGATATGATGCATGCAGGTTATTTAATGGTGATAATGATACGGATATAATTAATACACAGAGAGAAATAGACAAGGGCATATTAAATTTGGAATCAAAACTGCATTGCATAATAAAATCATCAACTCAATGGAATGAATATAGCCCCTGCACAGTAAAATAAAAACAAATTAGACAAAACGGAATGTTGCAATAGCTCAGATTGTCAAGCTTCGTTTTTGGTAAAATGGTAATTAATAGTACAAAAATACAACTTAACAGTTCAAATTATAATGTGCCAGAAATTATGATGACAGCTTTGACATGCTAGCAATAACTGTGGACATAGGTAATACACTTTGTAAGAAAGCGCGGCGGTTGCAAGAAAATACAGGGTCGCGGAACAAATGCTTCTCCGGCTAAATTAAACTTCTCCAACTCTTATACATGGAAAAATGCATGGCTTGTATGTCAATTTAATAAATGAATTCTTATTGTCTTTAATTGATTAACCAAGGCTTATATAACATGACCGGATACATTTAATACAAATTCTTTTTTCTTTCTGCTCATTCTTGCAACTCTTTTACAATGAATGCTGGTGTTACGGTTAGCAAAGCCAATATGTACAGTTAGTCTCAAGTGAATGTTTGCTTTAGTTGAGCGTTTCTTATAGAAGTTAGTGATGTTTTTATATTTGTGTTTGTATTGCAGTTATTTTTTAAAAATATACATTTTAAGGAATGCTCCCAGTTATTAGAGAGAGCACAATTTAGATGATCTTCATATTTTTCCGTATATAAATATTGGTAATTCATTTGCTATTGTCACTGCGTTTCCTTCAAATGTCATTGACATTCTTAACACCCTGCATTGTAAAAAAAAATAATTTGTAACATAAATTCACAGGTATCGCCCCTATTATCCTCAAAACTACAACACACCACAGTTTCCGTACTACATAATCTTGCGAGAAAGAATTTATAGAATTTATACCCTTTCCAAAGAAATATGAAATATATTTGTAAATTACAATCATCTTATCACACATACTCAGACCTAGCATTAAAACTGTTTGTCTCAGCTTGCTAGCTCTAAATTAAACCAAGCTCATGTCGCGGTTACATAGCATGGGTTTGGACTTGTGACCAGAATGCTAATGTATAACAAGCATTTGCAAGCGATAGATAAAGGAGCAAGAAAGTTCTCGTCATTGTCCAGATGCAACTACGTAGAGCATTATGACAACATCAACGCCACGGAACATTTCTGGTATAATAAGAGATCAGCTACGAGGTCTTTAAGGACTGCATAACTTAAACTTATGATGGATGGATTTAAGAGGATTTAAGAGGTCAGAGTGACCCAAAGACAGTATTATTGAAAGACACTTGAGGAGATTATTGTCTTACTTGGTTAATTGCCCATTCCTAAGAAGGGGAAAAGTATTAAATTATGTACGACATTGGGATGAGCGAGTTTAAAAGAATGTTTGAAAAACCTAATGCAGTAAGTATTTAAAAAATGTGATGTATCCGTGAGTTTCCAATCCATATCAATTTTGCCAGCCGTGACACACATAAAGACAAATGTGGGTGTTTATAAGATAAGTTGCCAGTCTTTAAACTTATATCGTGATCAGTGAGTCGATTAGAGCTGGCGATTACAACATCCAGTGGCCTGCATGTAATATTATGCGTTCTTTGACCGATTGTATTCTGTTAAAGACGAAAATTTGTATCCACGTACAAGCATGCACCCGATATTTATTTCTCGCACAAAAATATGATATAACATATGGAGAAATAATCAGGATCATAACCCTAAGCTCGCTACCTTTACATAGAGGCCGCTTTTGCTTCTTCGTTTGTGTAGCTGATATTGATAGGTTTGACTGAATGTGGATTTGTATAGTGATATGTAGATAGACAAATCCATCTGCACAGATAGAAATTTGTAGACGAATGGATTGACACCCATAGCTAGCTATTGTTAAGCAAACAATAAGTTTAAAATAAAATGTAATAGTCAGACGTTTCATACATGAATCATCTATAATAAATATTCAATGATGCAGAATGTATTATTGGCGTTGTGATGAAACTACCTTTTGGGAATCTCTTATGCACACAAATTGTAAATGGAGCAACAAATATCACTTGGCTTTTTATAAAATTTTCTGATATTAAAAATAGTTTTAAGAAATGTATTTGTAAGCATAAAAATAGTTTTAACATGGAAACGATAATAACTGCTTAACACTTTGCAGTATTATATACACACGTATTATGGTAAGCATCTTGTATTAGAACCATTAAGCTTCTAATTTTCAACAAGTATATTTGCTAACAGAATTGATTGTTGTAAACTATGATTAATGTTATTTAATTTATCATATAGTGTTTTTGTGTTATGGTGAAAAAAATCGTAACAAATTTCAAACATATATAATACTGTATTATGATACAACGTTCCAATCGTGTGTCAGTCTTTCATTAGGTTCACATATTTTTAGATGGATTTCCAGCATATCTATCAAATCCTTTCCTCAAGTTTTTTTTTTCATAGTATTTGATGCTTTCATGAGTTCTATATCTAGCCATATTTTGAGGTTTTATCGATGAATTTTCCATTATGTCTATAAACTAATAACGCTCATGAAGGATCTAATTACATGTATAGTGCAAGGGAAACGTTTTAATTTTTACCGTAAATTAGATATGCCTCTTACATTTAAAATAATTCATTTTGCGATCACTTTGCGATACGCGCTCCTTTGAACGCTACTGGAAATGGGGCAAGAGTCTGGTTTGCTTCTGCTGGATTGAACCAGCACTTCTAACACACTTGTAGCGATATTATACTAGGGTATAGGGGGATAAATTCCATTCCGATGTGAACCAGAGGCAACATCAGTTGAGAGGCTTCTAATTTATAAAGTCACTGGCTGGTTAACAAATCATATTTAAAACCAAACAGCAACAAACAAATAGGATGAAGGAAGTTACAACAACATTAGAACCTAACAACGAAATCAGAAATCATGCTCCAACAGATATAAATATATCCTTGGGATGCAGGCTTTATGTAATAATGTATTTGTGTTGAAGTAGCTTATAACTGTTACGTGTCTAGGCTCGTACAACGTAACAGAAAAAAAAAGAGTGAAACGAACAAGCTTTGAAAATTTAACAAAATAATTTATTTCCCTAGAAAACAAGGCAAAAGTATGAAAAAGAACTTACGGTTTGTGAATCTAATCCAGAAATTAATACTAGAATTTAAATATATAAGTCACTAAAACGTTCTAAATGAATCCAAACTGGAATCCCGTTGAAGTTTCAAGATGGAAGGAAATGACGTCTTCTATAACCTGTTCTGTTCTCTATTGTCAACAGATTATTGTTGTATCACCAATAAAATATTCCGGCTTTGGAATTCCAAATAATTTCAAATAAATGTCTTTGTCCACGAATTTTAATGAACACAAGTATTTTCCAGGGAGAATGAATCATTTTAAATAAAAAAATTCAACTTGAACTGGTCACAACACAAAATACCTTTCAGCTACTAAGGTATGAAAAACGACTTAATTAAATCACTATAAAGCATTAGTTATAAACCCAATTCAGATCTACGTGATGGGGTCACGTGATCATGCAGTCCCAGAGGCGCAAAAAAAACTACAAGCCAATTAACACGTACTCTAGCATAGCCTTACGTACAAATCAATGATTCCCACACTGCAAATTAATTTTTAAAAAAGTTGTTTACTCAATTAACACGCAGGCTAAGTATAACCTTGATCATGACCAATGATTTTCACTCTGTGTTTACCAATTCTGAATCAAGGTCAGGAACTAGGTCAGCTAAAAATACAATGTAGCAACCTACTGCGTTTTAATAAGACTAAAAACAACTGAACTGAATTTTCTTGAAAAATGTCAATTACTATAACATGCAATGAAATAAAAATAAAATAAATTTTAAACTAACACACAAGTAATTATATTACATATACGTAACACTTTCCCCATAAAGACAAAGAAAGATTTATATGATAAAGCTTTCTTTTTATCATATGTCAAATATACATGAGGGGAAAACATTAAATAAGAAGAACTCTTATTAATTATGCAAAGTGTACAGGAAATAATATTTCTATACACAGGAAAGTGCATCTGCTATTCAACTGTCTTTTCCCTTGATGTGCTTGATGTCAAGATTATATTCTTGTAACAAAAAACTCCACCTTAAAAATCTTTGATTTCTGTTTTTCATCTTGTCGATGAAAGTAAGTGAGGTTGTGATCACTAAACACAACATTCGGAGATGGAGCTGAATTAAGGTAAACTTTAAAATGTTTAAATGCCAAAATTAAAGCCAAACGTTCCTTCTCGATTGTTTAGTAATTTCTTTGGTACTTAATTAATTTCTTAGAAAAATAGCACACTGGATGATCAACACAATTTGTATCTTCTTCAATCAATACAGCTCCAACCCTAACATCACTTGCATCAACAGATAGTTTAAAAGATTTAACTAGTCAAAGCCTCCTGACATTTTTCAGTCCAAAGAAACTTGTTTTTCTTGCTCAATAAATTTGCATCGAGTTCAGCAATATTATAAAAATTTGAGCAAGATTTCCGATAGTATCCAGCCATACCTAAACACCGCATCAGTTTCTTCTTGCTGACAGGCACAGGGAATTCAGAGATAGCCTTAACCTTAGCATCTATAGGTTTAACTTGTCCATGTCCCATAATATGTCCCAGAAAAGTTACACAAGCACGGCAGAACTCGCTTTTGGATAAATTGATTGTCAAACTTGCATCATTGAGACTGTCAAAGAATTTCCAAATTGTTGCTAGATCTTCTTTGCAGGTGTCGTTGTAGATGATGACATCATCGATGTAAGAACCACAATTATCTAGACCAGAGGTAATCATATTCATCAAACGTTCAAATGTACTTGGCGAACCCTCCATCCCGAATGGTATCACTTTATGATCATAGAGTCCATCTGGAGTAACGAATGCCGAAATTTCCTTTGCTCTCTCCGTTAGCGGAATTTGCCAAAATCCTTTCAGAAGGTCAAATTTAGTGACATACTTGGCATTTCCAATTTTATCAATGCAATCATTTCGTCTTGGTAATGGAAATGAATCTGTCTTTGTCACACTGTTCACCTTCCTATAATCAGTGCACATACGGAAAGTCTTATCTGGTTCGGAACAAGTATACATGGTGAAGTCCAATCACTTTTACTGGGCTCTATGAAATCATTCTCAGGCAAACACTGGATGTTCTATTTCAAGTATTCCTGTTTGAGAGGGTTCATCGTGTATGGGTGTTGTTTCACAGGTTTAGAATTCACAATTTCAAAGTCATTAAAAATGTTATTTCTCCTCGTAGGAACATCTTGAAATAAGAGCTCATATTCAAATAATAACTGTTTAAGTTCATTCCTTTCTTGTTGTTACAAATGTGAAAGTGTCTGGTCCAGACTATTCAATTATGTCCGAATTCCGAGGCTTTGTCGCTCCAAAATCAATAGTGTCCGACTGAACTCCTTCATTTAAATCCTCAGTGAATGGGACAGGTACAACTAAATTAAATGCATAATTTACCTGGATATCTCTCTCAATATACTCCTTTAACATGTTATTAAGGCAAAGTTGTTTTTCATTTCGCCTCCCAGGAGTATTTATGATGTAATTTAAATCATTTTCGTACTTTTTAACCGCGTACGGACCATAATATTTGGCCTGAAGAGGATTTTGTGGAATGGGCAAGAGAGCCAGAACTCTATCACCAAGCTGAAAGCTCCTTTCCTTTGAGTTTTTATTGTATCTTATTTTCATGTTTGACTGAGTAGAGTGCAGATCCGCTCTTGCGACCTCACAAACGTTTGACAACTTATACTTAAAATTAGAAACATAATCATGAAGATTAAGTTCAGTATCTTCATTAGAAAGAAGTTTCTTTTTCAACAACTTCAATGGTCCACGCACAGTGTGTGCAAAATCTAGTTCAAAGGGACTGAATCCTAAAGATTCTTGAATTGACTCCTTTACAGCAATCAACAGTAAATGAATTCCTTCATCCTAATCTGTACCCCTAGCAAAGCAATATGATCGGATCATATTCTTCAAAGTCTGATGAAATATTTTTAAACCCCTTGGCTGTCATGGTGATGGGCAGAAGATTTTAATTGTTCAATGCCTAGTTCATACATACATAACCTGCTGAAAAATTTCAGACATAAAATTTGACCCTTGATCCAATTCGACAGATTTGGGAAGGCCAAATGAAGTAAAAAACGTTATCAAAGCTTTCACTACCGTTTTAGTTTTAATATCCCTCAAAGGAATTGCCACTGGGAACTTTGTTGACGCACACATAATGGTCAACAAGTATTGGTTGCCTGACTTGGTCTTAGGCAAGGGATCAACACAATCTACCATTATTCTGCTAATTGGTTCGTCAAATGCAGGAATTGGTTGCAGACGAGCCTTGGGTATCTTCTGATTGGGTTTTCCTGCCATTTGACACGTATGACAAGATCTATAGTATTTACAATCATCACATTTCATTTTTGGCCAATATAAGTGAGTCAAGATCTTGTGATCAGTTTTATTGATCCCTAAATGACCAGCCAGAAGAGTTTCATGGACCAGACTAAGTATTTCCTGTCTGTAAGATTTTGGAACTACAATTTGATTTTTCACTGACCACTCGTTACCAGCAGTTACCTCGGGAGGTCTCTATTTTCTCATAAGAATTCCATTTTTAACGAAATAACAGACAGGTACTTCAATGGCTTCAGTTTCACTAATGGCCCTCTGAAACAAACAGGAGAACAGGATCTGTTTCCTGTTCAACGACAAGTGATTGTCGTTTGTCACCCTGATTAGAAAAAAAAGTATGAGTAGTTAAAAGAGGATCACTGTGATCAATATCTTATGATTGATCCAACCAAGGATTGAAATTGACCTCATCAAAAGCTTGACCAATACAAGTGTCAGCTACATGAATACTTTCCTTATCGAAATCATTCTCAAGAGCTTTCTTTGCTATAGCTCTAGTAACTGCACAATCTGGGTATAAACCAGTGAATTCGTTTTCAATAGGAACAACTTTCCGATCCAAAGAAGGTTTGTCACTTACAAGTGGATTAACCACAAACTTGTCTCCAGTTAGGTCGTTGCCTAGTAATAATTGAATGCCCTGAACGGGTAAAGAAAACACTATTCCGACTGTCACAGGTCCTGAAACTAAGACTGATGACAAATTTACACAATGGAGAGGAACATTAACTAAGCCACACTCTACTCCCATAATGAGAACACTCTCATTAGAAGAA
Source organism: Megalonaias nervosa (assembly GCA_016617855.1). Lineage (NCBI taxonomy): Eukaryota > Metazoa > Mollusca > Bivalvia > Unionida > Unionidae > Megalonaias > Megalonaias nervosa. Next base: position 7,326 of record JAECUM010066296.1, on the reverse strand, counting down.
GACTTCTCAGAAAAAGGCAAAGTACCTGTTAATAAAAAACTCAGAGAAGCTCCTGTATCCCTTAAAATTTTATTAGGGACAGGATTGGCCAAATCAACCAAGAGTGATATATAACCCTTCGACAGGAATAGTTCATAATTCTCCATAATAAAGCCAGACTGGGGTTTATGAGACCCAACAAATGTATTGCTTTCTATATATGACTGTGACCTTGATCTCTTAGAAATAAGAGCATTTGGGATAGGTCTATGTTGATTCTGTTGCATATATTTCAATCTGAATCAATCAGAAATAACGTGTCCTTTCTTCTTGCAATAGGTACACGTAGGAAGAGACAATGGTTTTGAATCAAGCTTATCAGAAGCTTGACTTTTTAAAGTTGTGCCAGATTCAGTTTTTGAAGGAGTCGTATTAGGCTGAAATACCTTTTAACCAGAAGACTGCTGAGTGAAAGAATTGCCTACAAAAGGAACCTAATGAGTTAAGGAATACTCATCAGCAGCACGAGTAGCATTTTCCAAGGTTTCAGTTTTATGCTCATGAAGATGCATCCTAATGTCACTATGGACACAGTTCCTAAACTCTTCAACTAATATGAGTTGTCTGATACTTTCGTAACCTTTGTTAACCTTTTTAGCTAAGCACCATCTATCAAATTGTTGTGCTCTTTCCCTTGCAAATTCGACATAATTGTGTATAGCTTCTTTTTAATTGTTCCTGAATTCTTGCCGATAAGCCTCAGGAACTAACTCATATCCCTTCAAGCTACAGTCTTTAACCACATCATAATCTGTACTCTGCTCTAGAGACAGTGAAAAATAAATATCACTAGCTCTACCAGTAAGTACAGATTGTAATACTAGAGTCCAACGCTTCCTTGGCCACTTCAAATTTTCCGCAATTTTTTGAAAACGAGGAAAATATCTGTCTACTTCTTTTTCCAGAAAAGAGGGCATTAACTTGATATTTCTGAAAACATCAAAAGTAGGGGAGTGTTTTCCCTTTTTCAGCTCTAATTCTTTTAACCGAATTTGAAATTTCCTCTCTTTCTTTTCTAACTGCATTTGTTTATATTTCTCTCTCTCATGTCTATCTCTCTCCTCTTTCTCAAATTGTAACTGCAATTGTTTCTCTTCTTTCTGTAAATGCACTTGTTCTTTTTCTTTTTCCAATTGTAACTGCATTTGTTCTTTCTGTAACTGCATTTGTTCTTTTTCTTTTCCAATTGCAGCTGCATTTCTATTTGTTTTTTCTCTTATCTGTCTGAAGTTCCAGCTTCCTCAACTCTAATTCCATCTTGTATTTTAATTTCAATTCCTTTACTTTTATGTCAGCGTCTGACACAAACTTACTGATTGAACCCAAAACACTTTTATCGAAAACATTCTTTTCCACCAAATACTGGATCAAAATGTTTTTAATCTCTTGCCCTGTTAAGGAATAGTTTGCCTCAGAAAGATTATATTTTCTGGCACGTTCAAGGAATTCATCTTTTTTTCAACCAATCCAACTGCTCCTGAGCAGGACTAGAAAGTAAGGTCTCCACTTTTGATGACATTGTGAAAAAGACTGTTGATTTTACTAAATATTTCAAACAAAATGTGAAACAGTACTTGGGTTTTAAATATTTCTGAAAACTAGCGAAATTTTAAATGTCAAAAAACAATTTTCTGAAATATTTTAGCCAAAATTCACATATTCCAAGGACGAGAACCCCAATTTTCTTTCTTACGTGTCTAGGCTCGTACAAAGTAACAAAGAAAGGAGTGAAGCCAACAAGCTTTGTAAATTTAACAAAATAATTTATTTCCCTAGAAACCAAGATAAAAATATGAAAAAGGACTTACGGTATGTGAATCTAATCCACAAATTCATCCTAGAATTTAAACATATAAGTCCTATTACTAAACAGTTCTAAATAAATCAAAATTCGAATCCCGTTCCAAGATGGAATGTGATGACGTCTTCTATAACCTGTTCGGTGCTGTAGTGTCAAAAGTTTCTTGTTGAATCGCCAAAAAAATATTCCGGCTTTAGAATTCCAAAGAATTTCCAATATATGTCTTTGTCCACGAATTTTGATGAACACAAGTATTTTCCAGGGTTAATAAATCATATTAAAATCTTCTACTTAAACTGGTCACAACACAAAATACCTTTCAGCTCCGAAGGTATGAACATCGACTGAATTAAATCGTTATAAAGCGTTAGTTTTAAATGCAATTCAGACCCACTTTGTCCGAGCGGCGCAAAAACCCACAAGTCAATTATCACGTACTCTAATATAGCCTTAGCTACAAATCAATCATTTTCCACACTGGAAATGAATTTTTAAAAAGTTGTTTACTCAACTAACACGCAGGCTAAGTATGACCTTGATTATGACCAATGCTTTTCACTCTGTGTTTGCCAATTCTGAATCAAGGTCAGAAACTAGGTCAACTAAAAATACAATGTAGCAATCTACTGCGTTTTAATCAGCTAAAAATAACTGAATTGAATTTTCTGGATAAATGTCAATTCCAGTAAATAAAGTTATCATTAAATTAACATGTAATGAAATAAAAACTAAAATAAATTTAAAACTAACACGCAAGTAATTAAATTACATATACGTAACAATACAATCGTTTTAAGAAACATACTTGATATCAAAAGGAGTCTTTCCATGTTCTCAGATTCGCATAAAAGGTTATTTTGTATGCATTCCGATGGTCGTTTTACTTGACATTTGTGCAATTAAGATAAGTTTTGTCAACTATTTCTCCATTTTGTTTTATACATCCTTAACCCACATTGATAATATGCGATGTGACCGTTACAAGTGGAGCATGTTCACAGATGATCAACATATTTAAATCTATGTGCAGTTCACACCATACTGAAAGTTTAATTATTCAACATATTTATCACTTCTTATGTGCATGCAGAGTTTATTAAAAACATTGTCATAGATTATTTCGTGTGAGCCCCTCCTCTAAGCAAAAATTCTCTCATGTGTTAAATCAGAATAAATGCAAATATTAATAATAATAATAATAATAATAATAATAATAATAATAATAATAATAATAATAATAATAAATACGAAATATCATCATTTTCTTTTGTTATTGTACGTCTTGGAATTATCTCTGTTCAAATTTATTTGTGTATTTATTTCTCCTCAAGATACTTTCTAGAAGCATGTACTTGTTTAGCATGAAATTCCAGATGTGCGCGTTGAACGGAGAATATTCTTCAGAGCTATTTTGCTATTTCGCGTGACACAAAATGTGTGCTGACACAAACGACGGACGTGACATAGTTATGTTTTACGATTTGTCTATTTTCACCACGCCAGCCATTTCCGGAACGGGACATGTTTATTTTAATAGCGGTGCGATAGTCTTTTGCAGAAACATTATCCGTGACATAGTATCAAAACGTGAAGAAAGTGGATCAGATGTGTTTGTATCGCTTTTGCCCTAATAAAAAGGATTTGCGTATTAGAATAATGCTTGTTTGAAGGCATGTGTCTCATGTGAGACATACACATTCAAGCATGATGTACGTGGAACTAAAACGAATTAGACATATGTAAAAGAGGAAATAATTGCAAGATTGCAACATCCTTTGCTGAAGTAGGTAATATAATACGAATTGAAAGATGCATACTTTGGTGCTAAGAAGAATAATAGTACAGTAGACGATGTTTTTATGCTAGTTTAAAGCTATTAAAAGTCAAGAAAACGCCATGTGTACCTTTACTGATTCTAAAAGAGCATTTGATTATGTGTAAAGGAAAGTCGATGGAAGATTATAAACCTTCGGAGCGGATGGGAAAATGATATCAATAATAGCATGTATTGGAAAATGATAACAATAATAGCATGCATTTACTGTTCAATACGGTCATGTGTACATATCTTTTATTGTTTGCTGATGGTGCAATGATGATTTCAGAAACAGAGAATGGTCAACACCCATACTTAGATAAGTAATACGAATACTGTGTAGGATGAAATCTATTTGTAAATATCAATAAAACTCAGATTAAGATTTTTACTAAAGAGTTTAAAGAATTGATGTTTCATTTAAACACTAGATCGGTTTCTGGACATTGTAGATAATTTAAATTATTTAGGACTTGTTGTTACAAACAGAGGCTCGTTTCGTTACAGATTAATGCTGAACAATACAATTCGTTACAGATTAATGCTGAACAATATGTCAAAAATGAGCGTACGTCTGGCTAATACGAACTATCTAAAACGTCCAGTGAATATAATGTGTGATTTATTGGATTCTTCTGTGTCCACAGTTTTGTCATTTGGATGCGATATTTGGGAAATATTGAAAGCAGACAACATAGAATGCGTACAATATTGCAAGTAGTTATTCTGTTTTATGCTTTGTGCCAACAATATGCCTGTATATATGGATAGTTTTGCCCATATCCACGTTAGTTCACTAGATACATGCATATCATTTAGTACTGGACTATTGAGCTCAAGTTTTGAAGGAGTCGGGTATGATACTAATTCAGTCACTATATCTTCCGTTTTATCGTTTATTAACCAGAGACTAAAATACATATGTCATCCTTTCAAGCTTTTACTAGTTGCTTCGAAATCTTCATACATCTTTGAATATATATAATATATGTTCGAAACGAATTCTTTTTTTTAGAATAATAGCAAATGGCAGCCATATAAAATCCTTAAGTATATTAAGAGTTTTATCACATCTACTAATACCAACATTGTTAGTCATGTAGGAAAAGAACGACACGGAATGATATATGAACTTTGTGTTATAATAAAATCGAAGATTAATATAATTTTGACTTTTCATATCTGTCACTTAGAAACATTTATATTGTTCCTTTTTGTTGGCATAAACAAACCATGTACAAATTACTCAAAATAGAAAATGTAACAACTCTAAAATCAATTTAAAACCCTGTCTATTGGAATTTTTACATTAGCTTTAGCAACACGTTCTTTAAGGACATTATATTTAAAACTGTTTAATTTGTTTTTCTTGTCGTGCTAGCAGTCTTTGCTCTTCTTAATAAAGAGCTAAGTGCGACTACGTTCATCGATTTATATTTGATTTAATATGAGCCTGGGGCTTATTTGTAAATATTCCAAATGAGAAAAAAAATCAACTAGTTAAATTCGCATATGTCCTTCTCAGACGTAATGTAATCCCGATTAAATGTTATATTTTGCTAAATTGTCATGATCAAACATAGAAAACCTCTCAGTACCTCATAAAAATATCTGGATCATTAATTTAGAACTCTCGATGGTGATTGAAAATGTACTATATGATCCGTATCACCATCGACTATCAAAGTTTGATGAAACAGACGCGGCGAATAATCGATACAAACTGCGTAAACATTGCTGAAGATATGCGAATAAGGGTAGCATTTTCCTAGATCTTGATAAAATGTTTAACACCTTAAATCAAGTTTACCTAAGGGATGATTATTGATTATTTTAATCAATTTATCAATTCTCAACATACAATCTAATAATGCCGAGGGCACATCAAATCATAACTAATGTTAAATATGCAAGATGAAATATATATTAGTTTCAATATGAATTTGATATTTCTAGGAGTGTTCGATATTATTCCTGTTAAGAAAAGGAAAGGGGCAAACATTTTGATATATTGTATACAGAATTTATCAGAATTAGCTAAAATTTATTCGGTGCTTAGCAGTGTTTTGGTTAGGAACAAGAGCAGATTTGAACTAGAAAATAAAACATTTGGGCATACATTTCGTTTCGTCTAAAACCAACGGGCAAAGCGTTGGATTCAATCATGTTTGCAGGAAGTGATTGCAATAACATATTTAGTATATTTTTGAGTAGCATCAAGCAATTGTATGTACAAATTTTCACAAAAAAATGCTAAACGAATCAACTTCACAGACGAAGATTATAATGAGAAAAAAAAATAGGAGAAAGAATGCTAAACCAACGATCATCAATATATAGATCTCATATATTTGAGGAAAACATATTCAAAAACAAGCCGCGTAACAGCTTTTATGGCTCTAAAGAGAACGAAGCTAACAGCACAGTTAGACGACCCGTAAGTTCTAGCAAACGTAAAGTGGGGCGACTTTGAACGCGATCATTTAACTGGACTATGCAAAGCCAATGCTAATGTTTATTGCCACTTGAATTATAAATATTGTCAATGCATATGTTTGTTAATTCATAACCTTATCAGACTACGCTAGCCCCTATATGTCAGGAACCTTGTTGGATAAGACCCTAGGTTCGATGTACATACCATCCCTAACAAAGGGAGAAGTACATATCGTTCAGTGGGAATTTGAAGTTAACGAGGTCATGAAAGTGGATAAATAGGTGAGTATAAAAAGTTCAACAAAATAGAAGAGACATATAATACGCCATTAGACACAGAGAAATGAATGCCATCATCGGAAGAGTTTCAGGTATACATAGCAATATATTGCAAGCAAGCATATCATATTTGCTAAGTGAATGGTTTACACTTAAAAGGGACTTCATAGTGGCTTGTAAGCTATATTAAACATACTGAATAAAAAAGTCTTATATTGCTAACCCATCATTAGTAAAAGATCGCTGCTCTATTTCAAAGGAGTAACACGACATAAAAGACTCGTCCATGGTCGTTTATTATTATTTTGTCCCACGTACAAAGTTTGAATAGATGCTTTACTCAAAGTTGCATCTACGTTTTTAGGATACAAAAAGTTGTATTGAGGACGGGTCTGTTTTGTATAACATTTTCGAAGTGGAATTTAACTTTACTGTACCTTTAGGTATGTTTACGCAAGCAAGATCATACTATCAGAAGTGGTATGTTGCAAGAGAAAATTACATCAAACTTGCAAGTATGCAGCTCCTAAAGACAAGGCCGTTTGTGTAACACTGCCACTATAGTTGTCATTTATCTGTCTTCATTTTGAGTTTAGTCTGAGACATTTACGTCTGGATTTTTGTTCTTTTATATATATATACTTGACTGTTACAGTGAATGCAGTTCTGGTCGTGTTTATCTGCATTGCTATTTTGTTTTTGATCCCCATCTTCTCATAAGATAGATTGAAAAACGTGGTCTTACACTTGTTAAGAAACGACTTTTAATAATACATTAAGAATATTACAGACGCGTATACAACAATCAGCATTAAATAATTTCGTACCCAAAGTAACTACTATATGAAACAAGAAGACCGAATGTTCATCTCAGCTATGGGTTGAATGGCATTAAAACATTCTGATGCAAAGGAAGTCTTTTCTCTCATCAAAATGTAAATTGTTTATATTTCAT
>JAECUM010066295.1:0-11788 GCA_016617855.1 Megalonaias nervosa | reverse complement strand
TCTTGGCACCAGCGGTGAAACAGATGGCTACGAAATCGCAAATAATCGGGGATGGTGGGTTTCAAATCCACGACTAAATAAGCGTGTGTTGTTTGAGTGGCATCGTCGTACTCATGAGTCAGCCAAGGCGTTCCTAACTGTTTGGCTAAGACTTGCACTTGCGATTTATCTCTAGGGCTTTTGAACAACACCACGTAATGAGCATTGAGACTGATGGCGCGATGGGCTTTACTTTGTTGAAACAAATATTGGGTGATGTGAATGACACTGGCATTATGATGATGCCCTTTGCGCGTAAACCACAGTTTAATTTCTTCTTCGTCTTCTCCTAACATGTCGTCAAAAATAACCAAATGAGTGTGACTAGGGTCAGAGACGATCCCGTCGTCTTCGCCAGGAATGTCTTCCACAAAGACGATGGAATCGCCTTGACTTTCTCGCAGAAGGCTGTACGCCGATTGCCACTCTTTGTAACACCACACGATTCGTTGAGGTGGACGATCGATCAAATGATGTTTATGTTCAATCAAACGTTTGACAAATTCGGTTTTGCCTGAACCGCTAGGTCCGGCAATGAGTTTGTTAAAGGGATGGCGAAGATACAAGGCCTCCCAACTAGTTCGATCTACGTGTTCGTCGATGACTTTGACAGTGGAGGAAGAGGGAGCAGAGACAGTAGAGTAGCCATAGTAGTGTAAGGAATGTCACTTTTGACACGAAGACAGACAAGACAAGAGTTTTTATATTTTTTTTCAGGACACGTTTATTGTCATCTTTAAAAGTGAACAACACGAAAGACAAAAATACATAAAAGCCAAATGGTTAAGCACATGAATAAAAGACACATCAAAAAGGTCATATTGGAATATAAACAAGTCTTTGTACAACAACATTTGTTATGATCAAGAGGTGAAATCGTAGGGACAGTGTGTAATGTTCTTAGAGTCTCTACACTCCTTGGCACAGTCACACAAGAGTCCTCCAGGAATGGCCTTTCGGGGATGTCGATAACGGTCCTGTCCTGAAGAGAGCTGTTTTCCTCGGTCACGACTTCTTCTTCGTCTTCTTCTGGCACTGTCACTAACACTGGTTTAAAAGTTACTTTTTTCACTGAACGTTTGAATTTTTTAGGATGACAAATCTTGGGCATAGTGTGCCACTTCTTTTGTCCAAGCCTCGAAACCCCAACTTTTCCAGTCACGTACATCTTTCCAGTGAGGGTGTAAGTCACAAGCTACACACACATCATCGTACACATCTTCAATACATAAAAGTTGACGAGTCTTTCTTTCCTGTAGAGGTTGTCGAGAAGTATCGAGATGAAAGCGCAAAGCTTTGAGCAGAATGAGTTTTTCGTGTACATTTAAAGGAACCACTTTCATGCTTTTTGGAGTGGTATGTACTGTTCGTAAGAGTCCACAAAGAATCGGCTGGTAAACGAAATCCCAGAAAGCAAGTCACTAAGACACACACCACACGTCAACCCCAATTCAATCGACACAATTCTCGTAATAGGTGATCGCAATCCTCCACCATTTGAATAGTGTCATTGATTTCCTTCCATGGAATCTGTTGTATCACGAATGATAAAGGTCGTGGCATGGTAGTCCGTTTTTATACCTTCTTTCGTGTAAGGGAATAAGTGTACTTTTTGAACAGCCTCGATTTTATTTTAGCACCGTACCAAAAATGTTTAGTCAATAACTCACACACCAGACGTTGCACAGAAGTTTCCTCTTGAACTAGAAAGAATTGTTCTTGTAAAGATTTGTTGTAATCCTCTAACTCGTTCTTTCGAATTCGGTGTATTAGGATCACCTTGTAAGTTGAATGAGTGGCATCCAAAAATTTATGAATTTCACGCGATTCATCAATGTCTGACCACTGAATCACTTTCATCAGAATCAGTCCTCTTATAGCATTTAGGTACCAGTGATTCCAACATCGGTGACGTAACGGATGCAATGGTTTTTTGCGTTTCACTTGTATTTTGACTAACTCGCGGTAAATGCGTTCTCACAACTCCACAGGCAAACCACGAATGTTCTCTTGTAAAGTATCCATGACCATGTCAGTCAAACACTTCTCCGAGAGCGAAAGTAACGGACAAAGTGAGTAATTTCTCTTAGGTGTAAGGTAATAAGAATCAGGAATCACTGGGTCGTGGCCAATAGCCTCGTTTATATTTGTGACTGAAGTAGTGTCCTCCCATAATCTGTCTTCGCTTGCTTTGGAAAAGAGCATAGTTTAAAAATGAAGAAATGATTTTGAGTTTGCGTTTCACTTGTATTTTGACCAACTCGCGGTAAATTCGTTCTCTCAGCTCCACAGGCAAACCACGAATGTTCTCTTGTAAAGTATCCATGACTATGTCAGTCAAACACTTCTCCTAGAGCGAAGGTAACGAATGTAATGAGTAATTTCTGGCCACTGCCATTCCATGAAACGGTCAAGAATGTCATTAAAATCTTGTAATGTAAATAGTCTAAAGCGGAATATTAGGAAGATCGCTCCCTTGATCCGGATAAATCTGACTTGTTTGTTGACTTTTGTCAATTTCCTCTTGTGAATTTCTCGACATAAAAGTTCCTCAGTCACCCATTGAGATTTTGCTCTGGCAAGTCCCAGCCAAATGTCCTTGTAGATCTTCTCTTGCAGTTCGTTTGGTAATGTTTGAAAATTATTTTTTAGATGGGGTTTAAATACTTGTCTAGGTGTTGTCCAACGTTTGACTCCTAGCCAAGCAGCTGATTTTTTAAACGACATGATACGCCCATCTCAATGACGAGGTGCCACTAAAGGTAGGTAGTGACAATCTGGAGACCATCGAGCATGTTCCAGGTAAGCGCAATCTTTCTGTTCCCACTCGTGAAGTGACAGACCGCAACTGAAGCACTTGACTTTATCTCCTCTGCCCAAGTAGATAAATCCGGCTCTAGCTAATTCTTCGGGGGTAGGTCCTCCCAGATATTTTGGCCATTTTCCTCGGAAGGTTTGGAATCGACTTTCAAAGTCGCAGTGTTCAGGCAATCTCACAGGGAACGAATATTCGACGTTTACAGGTTGAATTCGATGAGGGTACGGTGAAATATGCAGGAGTTTGCTCAGTTTGGGATGACATCCGTAGGGTGGTATCCGCATGGTTTCATAATGGTGACATCCACCATGAAAACCAGTAAAGTGAAAAGGTGTAAGATAACGAGTGGCATCGCTTTCGCATCCGTCAGGTTTGACACGCACAGCATCACTTTCCATGGTAGGTATGGTAGTAGTAGTTATAACAAAGTTCCCATGAGGATGTGGTACTGAATCGCTGAGGTCACAGCGTACGGCATCCCTACCATCGCTAGGCACAGCATCGCACTCGAGTTTGCTCTTGCTTGATACTTGCTGATTGAAATGATTCATCTTTCTCGCTTGGCAATGGTAGTCACAATAAACTATCGGTCTTGGACGTTGTCCGTGTTTATATGCTGACCAATACTGGCGGGACCGTACGGTAAAGTGAAGTGGTTGGGAAGCCGTACTCTCTTCTGGTACACGATATGATAGACTTTTTCCAAGGGCCGGCTAACGATTTGGTGTGTGGGTAAACGTACAATCTTGTGCAGATCGTGGGTGGTCTCTTTAAAATTTCCATCCTCTCCAGACTGCAAGGCTTCTTTCAGGGCACCAAAGTTCACCAGTCGACTGGTGCGACAATTGAGAGTCAATCCTTTCACTTTACACTCCGTGTGTACTTCTCCTTGAGGATCACGGTATTCGTAGCCGTAATTTTTGGGAGCGCCACTTGCAAAACTTAGAATCTTGTCTTTGGGATGCTCGTCCGTCCAGGCTCCTAAACGGTCTCCTTCGATGACAGGGTGAGGTTGACCCAAACGATCGATGTAGATGCAACTGTCCGTGTCAAAATACAGCACACGATCTCCTAACAGTTCTAAACCTTCGTACAGTTTTCCAAATTCGTCGGCTTCTACAAAGTCCAGTTCTTCTTCGTAATTGACTAAGATCAAAGTCCTCACGAACGACGTCCACGTGTTTCATGTATTTGGTTTTGTCGTGAATCATCTAGAAGTAGCGAGAAGGTTCTGTCAAATACTACGTCGTTGTGCCATTTTGCCCCACAAGCAATTTAATATCACTTTGGCAAACGATCGCCTGCCTTCGTTTTTCTCGATGTAGTCTAAAGTGATGCCTTCCTGCTCCTAGTATTTCTCTTTGAATTTCTTTTGGTCTTCGGGAGTGTGGCACCAGGAAGGATAGCCACTGGCTTCTTGTTTCAGTTTCAAAAAGGCATTCATGTAGTCTGCGAAAATGCCTTTTTGAGTCTCGTTGCCCTTGTGGTATTTCTCTGTCATGGGAATGTGGTAAATTTCGTACACTTCTAACAGTTGGTATCCCAAGTCCAGAGCTTTAAACAATTCCACGCTAACCCACGTTCCCGTCAAGGCGCGTTCTTCCTGAGTGTGCTGACAAAGTCTGTCTTGGTTGCACCATTCGGAACAAGTACGGCACAAGGGAAACATCAGTTCGCCTTGGCAATGGTGAGGTAAAACAGGATGGTACAAGTACGTGGGAGGCAAGACTTTGCATTTGATCAGTCCTTCGTATTGGCGAATGTTGTCCACGTCTGTGTTCCGTCAGTAATTGCGGGTGCCCTGCGGGAAAGTGACAATATTTGCACACTTACGGATACAGCGAACACACGTCCAAGTATTTGATTTCTTCTCCTTTCTCCTTGTCGGCGTGGTACAGCAAACAGGTGTCATTCGTCCGTCCTCCGTACAAACTGTCCCGTGGGTTCAGTGTGTCCACCAGCTTGTAACTTTCCACGATGCGCTTAAACTCGGGATCGGTTTTCAATCGGTGATCGTACTCGTGTTCTCACATTTCCACCACTTGGTATCCTTGCTCTTCTAACTTCAAGCGCCGCTGACAAGTGTCCTGGTAAAAGTCTTCCATGGTCCGTTGTAAAAACTGATTTTTAGTGTTACGTTGAGGGTAACAGATGTGACATCCGAGAAATAAGCTGCCGTTAAACTCGTACACGATCTTGGGTTTTTCTAAGTCCCAACCATCCACCGAATACCTTCCGATGGCTTTTTCGCCTCCTCCGTTGCGAGCGTGTTGGATCCATTTGTCTTCCTTGTCGCACAAGTAATGTAACCAGCGTAGGGCTTTGACCGAGTATTGACGTTTGACAAAATTGGTCGTTTGAGGACTGATGACAGCCAGGGTGTTTTCGGGCATGAATCGTTGACGGTACACTAAGGAACACACTTTGGCAATGGTGCAAGCTTCTTTCAAAGGATCGATCCCTCCGTGCTCCATGAACAGTTCTCGAATTTTTCCACAGCAACGCCGTAAATTGTCCACGTCGGAACGACAATATTTTAACATTTCTTCCTGAAAGTCGAAAGCGTTTGAGGCGTGAGTGTGGTACCAAGAGCAGAAAGCTTCTCGCTGTTTGGTACGTATGTTGTCGGGATCGTAGTAATGAGCCTCAGGCAAATGGGATAGAACGGCGTGTTGATTGGCTTCGGTATTGAAAAAGTGTGGAAAATAGCCTTTGGTCATTTCTGTCATTCCAAACGTTTTAGGCATGCGGCTCAAAGGCATGGTCAAGTAACTCATCGAATCTTTAAACTGCACTTGTCCCACTTGCATGGAAATGATTTTGGCTCCGTTCAAAGTCACTTTAGGACGTTCGCTACTTTGTTCCGTATAGTATCTGAGCAGAAATTGCCCATCGTATCCCGAGAAATTGTGAGCCATCACCGTGGCATAGCGATGACAATCTCCGTAATGTTCGATGTCATCTTGGCACCACGTCTCGTCGATAGGGTTTAAGATCCATTGGGCAAAATCGACTAACGTGTTCGGTCCCCAAAAGATTTTTTTCACGTCCTCCAGGAATCTTGCTACAGTGAGGGACATGAGTAAATATAGGCTCTTGGATGCACTTCTCACACGCTCGGTGAACCACGCAGAAATTAGGAATGTGAATGCCAGTCTCTTGCATGCATTCGAAATCGAAAAAGATGAAATTGCCTTTCTTCTGGTCATTATCTTCTTCTTCTTCATGTTTGGAATGGTATTTTTGAATGTAGCATTGATGTTCCAAGTCCACGATTTGACGACAAATGTGACATTGTTTCTTTCCTGAACAGACGTGCGCCTTGGCACTGTTGGTACGTATGCCTTTTCGACAAGTTGGGCACAATCTCAGGAGTTGACAAGCACATTTCTGCTGTGAACCTTGCGTCTTAAAATGTTGTTGGCAACAAGTTGGACTGACAAACGTGCGCTGACAAGCTGGGCAATGCACTCGTTCTTGTCCTTCGTCCAGACAGGGTTTAGAGGCCAAACATCCCTCACATTTCGATCCACAATGCTTGTGTTTGCTCTCGATTGTTATAGCCATAGTCACATTTCTCACAGTAATAACCGTATCCCAGGAATGAAGTGATACTGGTAATGGCATCGAAATGTTCATCGTGATGATAGACGTGTATGTATTTTCCGTCTTTGAAATTTTTGCCTCGAAACAACTGAGGTCCACGCACTTCTTGAGGGTGCACTTTCAAGGTGTAGCGTGGAGCCAAGACGTCTTGCAACTTTTGCATTTCATGAATGCCACAGGGTGTGTCTTTGGAAAGGCCAGCTTGCTGTGACAGGAGTTCTGCTTCTTTTCGTTGTTTGGATCGGCTAGATTTTCGAATAGTTTGCCAGGCTCTTTTCCATTCTGCCGTGTCGTTCTTGTCGGCATACGTTCGCCCCACTACGATGGCACGGGCTAAACACATCTCGTCTTGAAGATTGTTAATTTGAACAATGCTACGCTTGACGCTACTAAGTTCGTTCACCAATAACACCTTTTTGCGTCCTGTCCCTTGGGGAAGAGAAACGTGGGTCATGAACAGTGTCGCTTTTCCATCGGTGATGTGAAACTTGTCGTTGGATTGTTGCACGTGTTGAATCTTGTCCATGACTTTGGAAGGTGTCAATTCTGCCGGGCTGCTAAACTCGATCCAAACGGGGGAGTTCAAACTGTCGTGATGAATGGAAAGTCTCAAGCGATCGTCAATTTTGGCTTCACATTGCTGTTTCAGTGTGGTTGACAAAGAATCCCACAGATCGGTGATAAACCCTTCGGCTTTCTCCAGTGGTACTTCGGACTTGAAATCTTTAAACTTCACCGTGTACGTGTAGACCGTGGTTCTAAATTTTCTAGGGGAGCGTTTGTCGGTCTTTCGAATGTGAAAGTACTTTTCAGGGTTTACTGGTAGTGATGGGCTTTGACAGGGTGTAGACTCTCTGGGCCTAGATTCTGGCTCACTCATCTCATCTTCAAAATCGCTGGCATGAATTTGAGCTAAGGCTTCAGCTACTGTGCGAGGCAATAAATCACGTTTCTGCCTCTTACTTTCTTCTCCTTTCTTTACGAAATGATGCGTTCGTTTCATCTTGACTGCAAAATGTCAAATGACTACATTTGAAACGCCACAGACCCCTATATATCGATGTCAGGCTCAGTGTATATATAAAGGGCTGGTGCCTTCCCTCTCAGTATTCATTTCGCTCTCAATCCGATAAGCACGATGGAAGAACCCACAGAGATCGAACTTCTGATTAGAGCTTTGCGAGGTGTCATACGAAAGTTTTCTTCAGACAAGCCGACGGACTACTCACACTCCTTTCGAGATAAAAGTCAAGATAATTGCTGTATCCATCAGAAGAAAGGGCATTGGACTACAGAATGTCCAGATCATCAAAAAAGCAAGATCAGTGTCAAAAGAGACAAAAGTCAAGATGCCTGTTATCATTGTCAAGAGAAAGGACATTGGTCTTCAGACTGCCCTAAGAAACAACAGGAGCAGGAGGAGGAAGAAGAAGAGGTACCCTCGGCAAAAGGAGAACCCCGACACGTTCAGAAAGAGAAGACAGAAAAGAAAAGAAGATGAGAAAAAAGTGAGGAAGAAGAGGAGGAAAAAACTGTGAAAGTGAAGAAATTCAAAAAAACAGGGAGAGTGAAGGAAAAAAAGACAGAGAAGAAGTCTATGAACTTTTTTAAAAAGTGTTGTGTTGTGTTGTGAATTGAATTGTGAATATTTTTACCAGAATAGACCAGACTGAATAAAACGTGTCTCCTGGTTTTGATTGTTTAGAATAAGGGTCTACACTCATGCACTCACACACGTACATCATAGGGTTAAAAAAGGGATTTTTGAGTTTTAATTGATTTTGGCAAAATGAATACTATCTTTTTTCGAAAGAAGTGAGTGGCCCTAAAAAGGACTTTTGGGTGTTTGTTTTTTCTTAGAACAAAAACAAACTCAGGAACGAGAAGCAATCAGCTTTAACTGCCTTAAGCCTTTGCCACGGCCAAGGCCTACTTCTAAACTTGCTCCCGTCGATGATTTAGTAGAAATCACTAGGGGTGGTATCTCCTGTGTATTAACAGGGTTGGCCTGTTTGGCTCGGGAAGGTCTTTTTCTCTTGGGCCGTAATAAAGAAGTCTGATACATTTGTTTCAGACTTCTTAACTTGCCAAAATGTCCAAGAGAGTACCATTACCGTTTGAGGTTCACTGGTGTCCTTCTCTCCTAGACCTTGTTTCTTCTCTGCTTCTTCTTCCTGTCGTTTCCTTCTTGCCTCTTCTTCTTCTTCTCGCTGTTGCTGTTGAATGAGAAAAGCTTGTTCTGCTTCTTTCTGCTGTTGTAAAAATTTCTCCAATTCTTCTTTCTGTCTCTGTTTAAAATCTTCGATGTGTGGTAAAGAAGGATAAGGTGGCGAAGGTGCTGATACCGGAACAAATTCTTGCGAAGAGAGAAAATCCGCTAAATCCCAATTGAAATCAACCTCTTCTGGTAGTAGTCCTGTGTTGACTTTGGTAGCCACTGCTATGCCATCGCTTCTCGCCTCCAAAACCGGTGCACCCCAATTCATTGTCTTCTTAGTTTCAGTCATGTTTCACAAAACAATGTCGCATCGATTCACTGCGCACAGACGTTAGCGCACCTATATAGGGAGTGTGACGTCACAGGTAGCTCTCTTCGGATTGGAAGACAGCCTCCGCGAAGTGACTGAATTTTGTAACGCGTGTTGGGATTGCTGAACAATCTCAATCCATTTCGATCCGCTCTTCCACTATAAATAAACGCGGTTCACTTCATTCCCTTCACCTGTTCTCGTCACAAAGATGTGGATCAACGTTGAATCCTCTACTTTCGTATCGTCGTTGTTTTTCCGTACGGACTTACCCATTTATGTGAGATCATCATGGAGAATCGTTAGGATCACCGAGACAAGCGTTTGGAAAAGAAGGACCTATGTGGAAAGACAAGGTTGTCTGAAGCGGACTCTACGGACCAGAGGTTAGACAAAGTTTGAGGATGAGAAGAAGACCCATGCGATGCCCTCTATGTTAACGGAATGGTGTTAACATAACAAAACAACGGCCCTTTTCAGGGCCACTCCACTGCCTCGAAAAGATCGATTCTTTCTTGCCTAAAATTTTTTTTTATTCGATTGTATAACTTATGTTTAACTCACAAAAACATTATTCTCTTAACCTAAAAATATTTTTAGTCGGTTGTATAATTTGGGTAGGATAGATCGATGTTCATCAATCTATGGAAACGAACGTGAAGGCATAAAACATACTATACTATCCACTGACACGAACGCGAATGCATAACACTGTATAGAAATGAAACAGGTGGCATGACGTCACGGTACTTGCTACATTGTTGCAAGTGTCCAGTAGCGTGACGTCATGCCATCTGTTCAAATTCCCATTGTCCCTATAGTATCTCAGGTTGATATTTTGTTCCTATAAATGTTGTCCCCATGGTACAAAATCAAAAATTTTGTCCCCATAAATCTTGTCCCCACGGTACAAAACAGGGTCCCGTAATGCTAATTCCCACTGTCCCTACGGAATCCCCATATACTACTAATAGATCTAGCTATGGTCATTTCGCAAGATAATACATACACTCACACCCCGTTAACATCGGTGTATATCCTGTCCAGCTACTCTCGCATTCCTATTGAGACCATGACATATTTAAACCTCTCAGACACCTTTACTGTCCAACTGCGACTAGAAAGTTTCAGCTGAACTATGCCAGTCAGCACACGTATCTTGGTTCTCGGTTGAAGAGAATTCACAACTTAATTACACACGAATTAATGGACTTCACTCCTTGTCCTAACGATGCTACTTTGCTAATTAGAGATTCACTGAGATACATTTCCAGACACAGAAAAATCAGTCCGAGGCATAAATGATACTCTTTTAAGACAGATAACTTACACAGAAGTAACGCATGGAATCCTAAACGAAACAATTAAATCTGAACAAATTTATATAACGAAATATTGTATGACATTCGTACAATACATGAATCATATAACATGCACGATTATTTCTGAACTCAAGGAAAATTTGAAGTATGAATTTAAAATGAATAAATTCAACAATTAATTACAATATTACATCGATGAACACATTGTATGTAATTTTGATTAATCTTGTGCTTTATGCGAGACTAGCATCTCCCTATGCAGTCGAATCTCTCTCCTTTCGTGTCCCTCATTTTCCGACATGCATCCTTCGACAGTTTAATGAGAAATCATATATTTCACGGAGCTAAGTTCGGGATCACCTCAGAAACTTTGATTAATTTCACGAGGGAATTTCTTAAAAGCCTGAATTCCGTCTGGTAACAACACCCACCCACCCCTCGGTTAGCTAATCCTATCACGGTTACTTCATTACCCCCTACTTGTTTTGTTTTTAAATCATTCTCATCAAAGTTAAAATAATCCTTTCTAGTCCGCCTTTATTAATAACTATTCTGTAAAAAATAAGTTTGTGACACCTGTTTCAAATGGCTCTCCACTTCCTAAAATCTTCACTGATTCGTCTCAACTCTTGTCATTTTACCGCTATTGACCTTGCGTTAACATTGCGCTCTTATCTGGCCTAATCGTTAACCAAGCGAGTTGTAACTAAAATGTAATTCATGCCCCAAACAGAGCAGATTCCACCCCTTTCAGTCAACAATTTATGGCGAGTCTAACCCATACGTCAAATATAATGTTTACATGTAACGCTGACCCCGACGGAATGTACAGAGAAATTATCTCTACAAAATTGTGCATCCTTACACCTAGTTATGTACTGAAAAATGACGTTAAACCCTAAACGATGACAACAACATAATAGCAAAAATCTAGATAGAATAACCAGAATGGATAATGTATTTCTATCTACATATAAATAGGTTAGGTTTTCTGGAGTTTAGCGACCTTTTCAGCACATTATATCGCAGATCTAAATGTTCTCATAACTACAGTTCCCATCATGTACATGTTTTATCCAACTCTTTTGTTTGAAACACAAAACACCCCCGGATCTACATTTACGTAACTGCATGCACTTAAATTGCTTTGCTGGAAAGGACACACACACACACACACACACACACACACACACACACACACACACACACACACACACACACACACACACACACACACACACACACACACGTGTGAGTATTGGGGTGTTAAAATTTAGAAAAAATCAGTATCACATTAGGGACTTCTGAACTTTATTTTCAGAATTAAATTAATGGATTCCAATTAAGATTCAACTGTAGTATTACGCTAAAATATAAAGACTTCATTGGTACAAGTTGGGCAGCATCTGGCTGTCAACGTCGAAGTGCTGAGTACCTCATACATACATACATACATACATACATACATACATACT
>JAECUM010066293.1:0-13875 GCA_016617855.1 Megalonaias nervosa | reverse complement strand
TATAATGACCTTCATATTTCACCTAACCGTAATTCTAATAATGCTTTCTAATAATGCTTTTCGAAAATATGATTTCAAAACATCATATTTTCCATAATCTCCCAAAGAAGAGATTTATGTCATTTGTCGCGCATGTTTATAACCAGGAGATCATAAATACCCATAGGTAAGACTCGGTATTATTGCCTAGGAACAATTATTTTGTCACAAGTTATTTTACAATTAAGAAGATATTTACTTTGATTTAGCATGCAATATACCACTAAAAATTTAGCATGCAACATACCACTAAAAATAAAACAAACTTAGCTGATGATGAACATTATCTTCATGATGATTCTTTTCATTTGTTGTTGTTGCTGCTGCTGTTATTGTTATTATTATTATTATTATTATTGGTTTAGTTGTGTAATAGTGCTAGTAGTAGTATTAGTAGTAACAGTAGTAGTAGTAGTTGCTGTTGTTGCTAAAGTTATTATATTAGCCCGGCTTATAACTGCGCTTATTCCCTTCCTTTATTATGCAGTCTATCTTGAACTAAAAACATATAACACAAACACATATTCTGCAATAACAGTAACACATTTCGAAACTATCTATTAGTTACATTTATTACCAAACGTAGATATATAATAATTCTTATTTCGTATACGATCTGTATTATATCTTAATTTTGTATAAACATTTGTCATATTTGTTATTGGACATATATTTATTTGGTCCTGAAGACACAATAAAAAGATAAAAAGAATTATACTTAAAGAAAAACATTTCTTAATAGTTGGTGTAATGGTGTTAGGGGCTAATTTTATATAAATATGAATATCAAAATATGAATGTGAATAAAATAAGAGAACCTAGCCAAGCATAAATGTATGAATACAAAACATTTTACAAAGAAACTAGCAATATACTGTAAATCAAAAGAAAACATTCACATTGTCCTCGTTGTCATCAGCGAGCAGCCATTTCAGTAATGCAAGTCGACGCCAGTAGATGCGATCTTGTGACTTTTGCAATCTGGTTTACAGTCTGGGGTTGTACTCCTTGAGGTCCTGCTTCATCATTCTATATGGATTTGAGGCATCCAGTATGGCAGTGACAGTGTATAATATTAATAGCAGTCACATGGGATAATTGAAATATAATGATTTATTGCATTTAAGTACATATTTAATATTATTTTAAACCATAACAGAATAGAAGTATATAACACTTGACCTAAATAAAGTAAACAATCGATTCTACGATTAATAATCATCTTTCGCTTTTGAAAACTGATCACGAAAGAGAAGGAAACATACTAGGCAAATAAAACGTGTCTGCCTGGCTCTCTATTGCACTGGAAACAATCCTTATATTGCGTGCCTCTTTACCAGCTTATAACAGTGGCTTTGATCTCAGTACAGGTCAATGTGAGGCGCATTATCAGGTCCTGCTTAGCTGTGTTGATAAGTGGACCCGTCGCACGTTCACGGTAAAGCACTTTTTTAAAATAAATAATACAGTTGACAGAATATAAGAAAGTTTCATAAAGGTATGTAGAAAGTTAAACATATTCTGGTGAAGTTTTGTGCGTCAGTTAGATCAACGATTATGCTATCAAAATGATGCTTAAGTTGGTGGGTTTTGAAAATAAAATCCACATACTGATTTTAATGGAATCCAACGGACAATTAGAGTGAAAAATAGTTTGAAAAAAGTGCAAATTGTTTTAGTCATACCTTAGGACTTTGTTAAACGATAGTGTGAACCATCTACATAAGATCGATATGCTTCATTGTCATTGGGCCGAGAACGTTATCAAATCTGCATTCTTTTGTATGTCGATATCAGTCTATTGACGCCTACATAGAGTGCGATTTAAATCGATATAATATGTTATCCTGCACCGTGTGTTTGTTCGATTACACAGTTCTGTACTGATTTTGTAAACCATTGAACAATATCTTTCTTTAAATCAGCAGTCACATGTAGAATTTTTTTGAAAGTTGAAAATATGTCAGGACAATTTTAATACTCAGGTAGCATTTAAATGGTTTCCAATTCTTCATTTTCCAACTATTGACTGTTAAGCTGTCCATGAATCAACGACATTTGCATGACTAAAATTTGCTAGATGATACATCTGCACCTTTTTAATTATTATTACGGCTTGGTATATAAGGCATTATGATGCCAAACTAGTGATCCGACACCAACCACGAGGTCAACGCGATTGTTATTGAATCGGAACAAAATACATAAATCACTGGTTCATTTGTGACTGCTTTCGTTACATTGGAGAAAGTAAAATCACCCCCAGAGGATTCAAAAAGAAATATATATGAATCCGAACACATCTCAGAATCCATACTCTGCATCATTTCCATACAGTACCATAAATAACACCATCTGAATAATATTATCTCAAGTAGGGGGAACTGGGCTTCTTATTTTTAGAAACCCTCTTAAACCATATTGGCAAATTATATTTTTTCCCTTTGACTAACAAACTCCTTTAATTTGGACCTACTTGTTTATGTTGAATTTTTGGTATATTCTTGTCAAAATATTGTATGTACACACATACACCAGTTAAATACGGGTATTTACACGAGTAATGATGGTTCACATAAAGAAATGCAAACTAAGATGGCATTGTCACGTCTCACGCTCATCTGGCCTGTCAAAGATAATCCTACATGGAACAAGGCAAATGTAAGAAGAGATTGGACGATAAAGTCAAAGAGTAGACGGGAATGGAATTTGCAAAGTTCTAAAGAGCATTGGAAGACAAGACAAACTGGAAAGAGATTGAGGCAAAGTCACAAGTCTCGATTATACGACCAGCCAGGTTGAGGGAAAATTAAAATGAAAAATAGTGGATAACCACATAATTTCAGATGCTAACTGTAGACACTAAAACAAGCAAAGTGATCCAAAGGCTGACACATAACAATCTCGAATAAATACCATCTGTAATATGTTTGTAATATTTTCACTTTTCTTGGACGTTTTTCTTATCATAAAGGAGTAATGTTAACTGCTGTTTCTAATGAGCAGTCTTTAACATAAGTGTCACATATGACTTATGACGTAGTGAACTAGATAATGAATGGCGTAAACGATAATGTAGTCATTTTAATTGTAAATACGGGAAACCTAAAACTGAAAGGAAAATAAACATTTGATATGTCATCAATGAAGACAAATGAATACGGATACCATTAGTTCACAATTTTGCATAATAGATTTCCTCCACTCATCATATATAACCTGACCAAAAAGATTCAACTTCAGTGATTAAGCGACTTTCCCATCTTAATAAAAATGCATTTGTCTATCGTATATAGAATGTACCAGTGCGAATTTCTATTCCTTGGTGGTAAGTAAGAACTCTATTTTCACAGCCATTTCTCTCGCGAAAATATTGATATATGAGTGGATATTTTTTAAAGTGCAGAACATATGTAAATATGCCTATTGCATCTGAATTCTACTTGTGGATACCATTTTATTTGTCTATTTCAAAGTGGCCAATGAACTTAGCCATGGTGAAAATATAGTAATGATAAGAATTTGTAAACTGATGGACATGATTAATCTTAAGGTTTAGTCTTCATCGGGTGAGAACCATTTTACCAGACGTACTCAGCGATGTTGTAACATATTGAAAACAAAGGATCAATTTATAAACCCAAAAAGAGGGGTCTCAAAACTATTCGTTTGGTTGGTGCATGTTTTCAGCCAGGCTTGTCTTTCAAAACTAGGAGACGTAATAATGACACAGGCTAAAGCATTTCTGTCAAGTACTGTCAATATATCTCGTTAACTATACATAATAGCTAGCTGTCTTGAACGGATGCAGACACGTTTTCATTAACATTAACTTCTTTGCTTTTTCTGCAATAAAATGTAATTATGTTGTCAAAAATCACCTAGCTTGCACTGCACACTTTAAACAGTTTGCTTCTCAGCGTTAATCTCTTGAACTGAATGCAATCTCATGTAAAGGACTTAAAATAAAGCTATCAAATTGTCTCGAAATGTTTTGAACATTGATTTCCAACATTTTTGGATACCAATCACTTCCTTTTATGCATTATGAGATAACGGCCTATATAAAAACTTTTACTTTCCTCGGAAATTGAATATTTTGGCAACATGCAAAACCAAGCATCTCAGAAACTGAAGACTTGTCAACAGATGTGTTCAAATGAGCATGGGCAAATTGATCATATGCACCAACACATGTCAGTACATGTTTACCAAGACATTAAGTTTAAATTACAATTGAAACAGATCACAGATTGACCCGATCAAGTCATAAAGACAAAAAAAGGTAAATGGGCATATTGTTTGAAACTAGTTTGTTGCTCTTAAGATAAATAAATGCAAGCCCTGCTGGCAAGCAGAGGCATAATATCCAAATTATATAGTTTTTATTGCCAGAAAGACGCGGGCTTACTTAGTGACGATGATGCAGTGTGCATTGGCCTTGACATTGATATCACAATGATTATCTCAAGACATCTGTGTCGCACATTAGGTGGGATGCTATCAAAAATGGTATGTACAATGTTTTCTTCCTGTTTTATTGGAATTGATTTCAGTTATTTCTTCAAAATTGAATTACGTTGCATATATAGCGTATACATTTATTTATCGATAATATACTTTATTTCTTAAATTTAAACACTATTTGTTGCATTGTACAAGCTGAAGGAACAATGCAGTTAACATACAAATGCAGACGTTTCAGAACTTCCATTTGATACATCCTACTCGTTAATGAAAATCAGACTCGATAATTGCTTAATAAATATCCAAACCGAATAATTATTAATGATATTAAAGAGCTTGGAAAAGGAGTCTACCTATCCTTTGATGTAACACATATTTATTAATGGAAACAAACAGTAAACATTGGTTGCCCAGCAAATATCTGTATCATAAATATGGCCTTTCGTTGTTTCCTTAATAAATGGCTAAACCAGACTTAGGATAGGCCTTAGAACAATATGTATTTCTTTATATAAGAAAACGAAGTGATCAGATACGGACTTGGTAAATGGCAATAATATTGCTTTAAACCTGACAGACTCTGGCGAAGAGCGATACGCATAACCAAGTTAATCTCGAGATATCATAGGAAATGAATAGCGTCTTGAATATGAATGGTAGAGACAATATAATCCATTAGTGACACAATCAAGCAAGGCATGATTGTTCCTTTCTAAAAAGGTGCATATTATTTTCAGAGCTTGAGAGAAAGTCAAAAGGCAGAACAGCATGTCAGAGATATTACATATATTGCAAAGTTAAGACAACCGGTAAGCAAAGTAATAATAGTGATAAGAACGGTTTCGAATTATCTTTAAAGAAACCATGAGACTCGAATTAAACGCTAATGCTTTGTAGTAAAAGATAGTGTTCTATCCTAATGGTTGACAAATTCTGTGACAATAAGACATTGTCTTGTCGATACTGATATAATTAAGGTTTTCTGGTTTGAGATTAAACCGACAAGTGAGGATAAATTATGATAGAATTTTCAGATAAATCGTGGACACGATAAATTTACATTGCTAAAGTATTAAATTATACGACAATGTGTGAAGAAATGGCAAAGATAAATTACGATAATAAAATTAGGTACATAAAACATGTATTATCTCAATGTTGAAAATGATTTCTTACATCGTTTAGTGCAATCTCAAATGTAAAATGTTTAACATTATCTAGAATTAACCATCTAGTTATATCTTACCACAGCCATCAAAGAAACTTCAAATAGAAACAAACAATATGCATCATGACTTTATGTAGATAATATTTCAACTGGTAAAATCAGAAGATGATTAGTTACTAATGATTACGATTTGGAAGGTTTTAAAAATTGCAGACGTATATCCATTTGTATATTTAAGATCACTTCGATTAGATAACTCAACTACATCAGCAAAATAGAAATATATTTCATAGGCATCAAGTCAATTCATCACTCATTTTCGCTTCTTTGGAGTAGAAAATCTACGAAATATATAAGCTATCTGTTAGTTTTGTGAGGTAAATTCTCTGCAAGATCAATTATGAAAACAGTTTTTCAAGTGATTTAATTTAGGCAGTCCATTCTATGACAATTACAATTTCAGAGTATTTTTTAAAAATGGTTTGATCATAAAAATAGAGGAGTTACCGATTTGATCTATACTAGAGGACGAAGGTTTAATGTTGATAATTTTTAATTTTGTTTCCAATTCAAAGAAATATATTATGTAATGTCTTAATATTAACAATAATTGAACATCAGACAAATTTAGGTATTAGATTAACAGAGAAAAACGCGGTATCTATTACATGGTCTAAACTATTTGGAACTTTTGTGGGCAACATGGTCTTCGAATGTATTTACAATAAACTGCTAAAACAAATAGGTAAATTTATACCTCAAAATATAGTGGCACATCTAATGTGGCCATAAAATAGATAACGAACGGCTAATTATTCTTTCGCATGAACATAGACTAGCAAAATGTCAACAAATAGGGTAGATTCAGATTTCCATACTGCTAAGAAAAATCGCAAAAAATAGTTTCAGTGAAATAGATGGCAATTATGTGTTTCTTTTTGGGAGTATCATTTTGGAGAATGTAAGTTGAGAGGTTTGAGGTTTCGGTCAGATTTTGTGTCATATACTGATTACAAATAAAATGTAGTTTATCTAAGTGCTATATTTGCACCTACATGTTTTGAATTTCTATCCTCAGATATTATATATGCAATAAGAATCAAAAGGCATTCATTTAGATTCAACGTGGAAAGCATATAGGTGTTTAAAGGGAAACTTTATGGAAGAAATATATACAATTCATAAATGTTTTTCAATAGAGAGATGACTTTCTTGAGAAAGCTAATATCAAAAAAAGTTGTTATTACTCTATACCAGAAAAAGATTTCTACTTTCTCTATCTCTTAAAATTCTTCTCAGATTTGTGTACTCTGGTAAATCCTGCAATCGTTCTTAGTACTGGGAATGAATAATACAACTAATGTTTAGACCTTGTTAGTTAAAAAGCAAATAGGAATAAAATGTTACATAAGATTCATGTGACACAAATTCACCCATCACTGTATCTCACTCTTTCTGCAAAATAAAATAAACAAAATCTCTCTCTCTCTCTCTCTCTCTCTCTCTCTCTCTCTCTCTCTCTCTCTCTATATATATATATATATATATATATATATATATATATATATATATATATATATATGTGTGTGTGTGTGTGTGTGTGTGTGTGTGTGTGTGTGTCTTTCTCTTTTACTTATTTAATTATATGTTTTTTGAATTAATTGAATATTCTCTCACTCAACAGTTAAATAACAATAAGACAGCAATGATAGAAATTTTGTATGTGTGTGAAACAAAGTATTACACTAAATATGTTTATAAATAACTAGTTAGCCTTTACTTGTATACAAAATATGGAGAGAAATAAAAACAAAATCTTAATTAACTCTGTTTGCTCTACTTACATCTGCCACACTCTTGTCTAGACAATGCTTATGATGCATTTACTTAATATGTTAATAGAATGATTTTAAGGTGTTTGATCCAGCACACA
Organism: Megalonaias nervosa; assembly: GCA_016617855.1. Lineage (NCBI taxonomy): Eukaryota > Metazoa > Mollusca > Bivalvia > Unionida > Unionidae > Megalonaias > Megalonaias nervosa. Next base: position 6,268 of record JAECUM010066293.1, on the reverse strand, counting down.
ACGATTGGAGAAAATAATTCAATGTAAACCAATCAGAAATATAACAAAGAGAATGAATACAGAAATGCTGCCAAATATCGTATATGCACAACGTCTTTAAATGATCCAGCAGTTTGCAGGTGCCACAATGCACTTCTTCGACTACTAACTAAAGTACACATAAATTAGTGATGTAAGTGTTAGCACTTACTACACTAACAATTATTCCATCTGTTGACTATTTAAAGAGTGCACACCACAATACTGGTAATACGTTAGCTAAGTTTCTGCACCGTATTCATTTTATATGCCCAGGTGATCATTAAAAGAGTTAGCTGAAATCAACGTTAAGGCATGATAAATATATTTTTGATTGGACCTCAGAACAAGATAATTTGTAATATGAGTGATTGTGACAAGATTACTAGCACTAATGTTTCTAGACCCTATACAGAAACACATTTAAAGATATTGTTATAATCCGTCCAAAGTATGTTTAACAAGACTTATAATAGAAGGGATTACTAAAGGATGAAAAAGTGCAAGTGATAGATCTTGAAGGTAAATTAGATAAGTGTATTGACGTAATGGTTGATTTTTATCGAGGTATAAACACTTTGTTTATGACCAATGAGCGTAGCAATCTTGCCAATGTCAAAAAAGTAAATAAGGAACCTAACCAGACCTGCTTTCAGTGTTTCGCTTTGTGAAACGTATGGCTGGTAACTGTGCCAAGATATAAAACTATAACTAAAGGATAAACTTATTTTATTGTTGTAATATACGAGTGGATTTTGCCAAAAATAAACACATTGGAGTAGAACTTTCAAGCTTTTACTACACCTTTAACTAAGTTTTGGGTGAACCAGTGAGTTTAATTGATATGTGTTGAGTTTAGCACATGCTTATCATGTAGGTTCGATATTAGACTTATCTGTAAACATGGTTTAACGCTAACGCACTTTAGAAGATGCACTTCCTTTTGAATGTATAGGTTACTCCATTTGTATAGGAAAATATGAAAGAGTTTCTCTGCACAATACTACATTACGTATAGTTAGGAGTGTAGTATTAATCAGAAAACAGTTCATATTTTACCATCCAAATGTTGTAACCTTTTTGATTATATGCTCATTTTGCTGTCTACCTAAGGCTGAATAATAAACAGAAGCACTGCAAGAAATAACGTAATTCAATTTATGCCGGATTCCAAAGTAAATTCTCAGCTTTAGTTCTACAATATACACTAACATTATTAATGCATACATAGTACCGTATTATGAATGAGCATTTTAACAAGTTTTGCAGTTGGTCTGGAATGGAGGGATCTTTTTTTCTGTCATTGTAACGACATTCTACTTTTTTCTACTTGTGATGAGCTGGGTTTATTAGCTGGGTATAAATATGACTGGAGGAACTAGCCTTGACCCTGCACTTGTGTTTCTGTTCTGTCATTGATTACTTAGAATCATAATGTGCACAAACGGCTGAAGTCTTTTAATTATAATTCTCAAAGCGACGCACGGATAAATATTGTTTGCTAGGAAATATCATATTCATTTCGTTTAGAGTGCAGAAAGGAGAATGTGATTTCGGTTGGAAATTTAGTCGAAATTTCAGTACAATTTTGTGGTGTGAATCAATTTTGAGACCCAATGTAATTCTGATTAGCACAAATAACGAAGAAAGTACATTCTTAGAAAATTCAAGACGCAATGGGTATATATATATATATATATATATATATATATATATATATATATATATATATATATATATATATATATATATATATATATATTTACATACATACATACATACATATATCGCTACTATTATTACTAGTTACAGACGTCATATGTTTGTGCCCAGTCACTTGAATGGCCTTTGTTGGACCAGTAAGACTTTCATTGTCTAAAGAAAGTAAAACGGGGAAAATTGCAAAGCAGCTGTGTCGTGACAGCTCATTTCTCCAGCGGAAATAAAACGTTTTCTTCATCTTGACTCAGACCAAGATAATGATGCTAATATTTAACATATTCGCACAATAAACTATATATCAGTGTTTTACAGAATTTAAACATATGCTTTTGTTCAGGTAGACAATGAACTTTATTTTGGATAAGGTCAGGTACAAAATATAATTCTGCATAACCCATAGCATATAATGAACAAAAGTTCTTCACCAGCAATGCAAATTAAATGTACATAACAACCGAGTGAACGTATCGTCAACTTTATTATTACTTCTTTAAAATCCACCAAAATAGCTTGTTTTGTTCATCGACAGACAAAATATTATAATCAAAAGATCTCGAATCTGCTACATTAGAAGTAGTTTATAATACGACTATATTTCTGACACACGTGTACAGAATGAAGCAGTGATTTATGGAAAATACTGCACGATTCAGACATTTAAAGTTAATGGAGAAAAATGAGCATATAATAAATTTAAATATTGAATTCATGTGGTTTAATTAATTGTCAATACAACGCAAAAATAGGGTAATTATCTCTTAAATTATGTTTGCAAGTACTCGTTTTGGAAGGAAAATATAACTTCATTGATTATGGAGTTTTAATATAATGTTTGACGTAAGGTTCTGGCGCATTCAAATTGCCATGGAAAATGTGGAAAGGCACCCTCTTGACTTTGAAATGCCTCCTGACTTTGAATGATAAAGCGTGAAATAGCTCAGTAAATGAGTGTTTTATCAATGTTCTGACAAACAAAGCAAAAAGACATTATGTTCTATAGATCAAAGCTTACATTCGTTCTACAGCATATCAAAACGATTCAACCTGGACATACATACATACCAATAACATTTGGAGTAATCAAATATGCTAGACATGAGGGCTTGAACCAGCTGCTATTATATATAAAAGTGCAAATTTGTTATTGTCGTCTAACTTCAACGATTATCTCATCTATTTCTCGATGTAAAGCTGAATAGATACTAATATTGTTATACCAGTCACCATTCTGGTTGCCTTAGTTGTAAATTGTTGCTTGAAGTTAAGGTATATATATATATATATATATATATATATATATATATATATATATATATAGGTATATATATATATATATATATATATATATATATATATATATATATATTTGTATGTATGTGTGTATGTATTTGCGTATTTACTTTTCTGTATGTCGAAATGAAATGTAATGTAAAGGAACAGACTGGTATATTTATTACTTATATAAATATATGATTTTTAAATAAGAGAATAGTTCCTGAAATTATTGGATAGTTAAACTATCGATAATGACAGTCAAGTTTTTTCATTCAAATTCCTTACATCTGTTTTGCTTTCTTTGCTTTTCAAAATATATTTTCCTTGTAGGTACCTTAAAGCATGTGTAATATTTCTGGAAATCTGAATGTTACATCATGATTTTATTATCATTCTAGTTTGGTCTTTCTACCACGATTGTCGTGTGAATTTAAATTACAATGTAATGAAATTAATTTTCTTCAAAGAAAGTTTTTTTTTCTGAACAATCTTGAAAACTTAAGCGTGTCTGTTATGAAAGTAGTTTCCATTATTGACTCTCCAACCTCTTTATGAAATTGTCATTTGGTTTTGTTTGACATTTAGTTCATGAGAATGGAAAAAACATAGCCAGTCATTTAGCAATGAATATTTGCCCCTTAAGTGCGCTGACATTAACATGCGTACAATTTATTGCAAGATTCCATCAATTCAATGTATGAGCATATATGACTCAAAACAGGTAGATTGTCAATTTAGAAAGACATGATATAGCATTGTATGTTTCTTGTGTTCCATTATTTTATCGGAGAATCTAGGTTTCAGCACATTGTTTTTAAACATGTGTTAATGCGTACAGTTGATTAATAAACTGGTGGGTGTTTTGCAACACCATGCCATCAGTTAAGAATTCGATGAGTAAACGAAGCCTCTTGGTGAATAGTAACACATGACATCATACAATTAATATGGAAAATATGATTGTGAACTAAACTTGAAGTAAATAATTAACAATGCCGGTGATTATTTGTTTAGCCTTTATTTTGTCACCTGATGGGAGCACGCGCACATGATCGCGCGCACATTTATGTTAAGCTGTTAGTGTTTTGATGTTGATTTCAGGTGTAAGACCGAATCTACACTGAACCAAACTTCTTTAACAGCATTCAAAGTAATTTTGTGAGAACCTCGATCAAGTAGTGGCATTGAAACAATTCCTTAAACACATTTAGTCCAATAAAGGATCAAAATGTTGGGACCTATGATTCAAGATCGAGACTTTGACGATCTCTTTTCATACTACCTATCTTGAGCGATAATTAGTCGCCAGTGTGTTGGCTAGTCCTTATTTGAAAGATTAAATTATGGATGGGAGAGGAAAGGCACAGTATGAGTGACCAATATATTATCCGGACAGGGTTTAATCAAACATTTTACAATTGCTTCCCACAATCGACATATAACTGTGAAACAGCAACATCGACCATTACTTGTCTGCGACAAATTATTCAACACGTAAGCAGGCAAGCTGGTCTTTAGACTTCTTTGTTTCTGTTTTGTTTTTTGTGTTTTTAATTTTGTTTCTTTTTTGGTTTGTTTACCATATCTGAGATGTTGTCATAGACATTTGAAAGTTTATACCCGTTTTGGAAATTTACAAAGTGACATAAATGCAAATTTCGAATCAACATTAGAGGAATACGATGGTCTAAAATGTCATTTAATTGCTCTTTGACAATAAATTTTGAGCTATTTGACTAAACCCGTTTGCACCGATCGAGATTTACATTTGAAGCATTTTCAGAGATCTTTCGCAGGTTTATCATGATCCAAGAAGCATCATAAATGGAAAGTGATAATAAATGAAACGTCATAGGAGACAATGCCTTGGACCAGTCAAATAAAATAGCAGCATTTTATCTACGTTATCATAACGTCACTATATTTATGTGATACAAATTAATATCAAAGCGCATATTCTCATCTTGACTATTTTGACTAACTTGAATATAATGCTTCAGAACATCACATTAAGATTTCACAACGCTGTCCGTTCACCAGCCCCTCACCCAATGCTTACCATCCGTATCTTATAAAACACCGCTCGAAGATGCAACAATCGAATTTTGATTTGTAAAATTGTACTGGGCCTAATCTTGGTCAATAAAGAAACGACGTTATTACAAGCCCGGCACGTCAGTACAGAGCCTGATAACCTGTCTGTATTGTATATAGGTTGCGCAAACATTAATTTCATATTTATTGTTTCCATGTTCAGTAAAGAACAAAATGGTATCGTTTAATGAAGGTGTGAGAATTTGTTTGGTTCGGATGAGTTATCAATGCGCTACGTAATTGACAGATCCAACTGTTATTGAATTTGCTTCTCGACCAAACGCTTCATGTGTTGACCTGAACAAACTCTTTCTCTTGGAAGAGTGAAACTCATTTCTGTAATGTCTAGTCAATATTTGAGATTTGACTATAAATGAGTTCTTATTAGTGGTTATAGTAAAAAAAAAAAATAATAAATGGTAATAGTGATGGATATAGAATATTGATGTTATTTAAACACAAGTATACTGCATGATTTTATTTAGTCAAACATTTTCAGATATTGCGATTAATCAATTCCAAAGGGATATACGCATTTTAATTGCCATTGATGGCTCACATTTACGATGCAGTTTTCTTTCATAGATTTACGTTTCTAAAGTCTGATCATACTAGGCACAACAATTAACCGAAACAACTTAGCTTTGAAAGCCTAAATGCATCTTATGTAACAATATGAAGTATATTTATATTTATTCAAGCATAATCGTTGTTGATTTTCTACAAGATCAAAATATGGCATAAGAAGTAAAGCGAACATTTTGTTTCCTTTTTCATGCACATTTCATCAATCTGATCAGGTGAGTCTTTTAGTTTAAATATATTCCACTTTGTCTAGTAGTATCACCTGTTGATTTAAGCCAGGTTGTTCTATTTAATTTTCCTTTCAACAGCCATTATATTGTTTCAGGTTGTCATAGGCATACATATTTCTTCAGTACCTGTTAACTTAAAATTGTCTATTGTTTTGTTTCATTTCGTTGTTTACCAATAACAGGTGTGTATTTGAGATTTGGATTTGTAACGTAGCTTTAGCAATTTTTCAGTCATATCGCTACGATATCTGCATTGTGCCAGTTTGTAGTGATGTCTAGCAATGGGGCATCATGGTGCAGTCATTATATTCTGACAGCAGACCGACCAGTCCTAACACTAACTC